>BQNB010044801.1:18739-29990 GCA_026074375.1 Tanacetum coccineum | reverse complement strand
GTATTTATGTGTTAGTAATATTAGGAAGAGGTTAGGTTCTAGTAGTAAGGATATGAAAGAAATGAAATTTCTATTTTTGGAATGATTGTGGATCGTAGGCACGTTCCGTCCCGTTGTTGTTATTTGTTGTCATGAATTGTTTGGATTATGTTTTTGCATGTCATTTATTGACGAGGCCGCTTTCTTATTAATAAAGACACCATTAGGTTTTGGGTATTGTTATGACACTTTGTGTCTTTGCTTTACTTTAGTTTTCATTTTAGTATTCTCTATATAGACACCATGTGTTGTGATGGTATCCATTCTTTTTTACGCCTCGCGTTTTCGCCTTGGCGGGGTGTGACACGTTTGAAAGGCTGAATTGACCAATCTTTAGTGTAACAATAGGTCCCTTGATCGGTATAGAAGGCTGTTTTCTCTTCGTACTCTTCATACATCTGGATTTGGTGGTACCCTTTGTACGCGTCCAAGAAACACTTGAAGCGAAATCACAGTCTGTTTTTGCTCCAAACACCGACATTAAAAAACAGAGGCCGTTCGGGAGACCAGAGTAGCAACACCTCTTGGAGTAGGGAACTTCATCATCGCGTGGATGGTAGATGAGACAGCCTGGAGATCTCGCATTCTGGTACATCATAAAATGATGTTATATGGAGATGACGCTCGTACCATCGTAAACTTCATCATAGTCCTTCGACATAGACCTTCACTTTCAAATGTTACTTCCAACTCAACCTTACCTATATGTATTAACTGTTCTCCGGAGAATCCTACTAATTCCGTCTGGGTCGGGGTCATACGAGCTTTAACTGATGATGGTAGATTATCAAAATTGTGTTCGAACATTACTTGTACAGCGGCGCCTTGATCGACGAACACCCTTCGAACCAAGTAACCCACTACTTTAGCTATTATTATTTAAGGTTCGTTTGACACATCATCAGCTAGTACTAGGGGAAAGGTTATTGGGGCATTCATCCAATCTTCTTCTCCGTCCGTCTGGGATTTGCGTTTCCGGTTGTCACCCTTCGACCATACCATATTGATCTACCTTTGTCGTTGTTATTTCCCTGCTGCCTTCCTCTTGCATTTCCTCGTTGCCTGACATCTTTGACTAGGTGGCTAAGTTTTTCATACTCTAACGCTGCCTCCAATTGTTTTTTTAGCTGATAGCAATCATTGGTGTAATGCCCCTTCTCACCATGGTAGTCACAGTATCGATCTAGATTTTCTTTCTTAGGTGTTCCGACCATCGGAGTGCAAGGTGGAAGCTGTAGTTGGAGTTCGATTGCCAATATCTCCTTTTGCCGCTTGGTTAGGGCATCCAAGCTGAGATGGTTGCTGTCCTGCCTTCGGTTTTCATACCTTTGGTTGTTTGCCCGTGGTGGAACGTACGGTTGATAGTGATCTTTACGGTTATTGAAGTTATTATAGTTATTTGTTCTCTGCTTCCCTCCTCCTTATGCAGCACGAGGTGGCATGTTCCCACGGTATGATGTTCCTTATCCCTTCTCAGGGAACTCCCCTCTCGGCAGCTGTGTGCTCCTATAAAATTCTTCCGACTTAATGAAGTCATTTACTCTTTTCATCATCTTGGTCACCGTCTTAGGGACTTGATCAAAGAAGCACCTTCTATCAAGGTCACCATGAGTTGGGCTCTATGGAAGGCTGATATCTGCTTCACTCCAGAATTCTGTGTATGTAAATTCATTTCCTTATTCATCTTCTTTAAAGTCTAGCAGTGTCTCATTGGCCCTTCAGATAATTTTGTAGACTTCGGTTGGGTCTTTTAAGCATCTTATCCTCAACGCAAACCTCTTTATGAATTTTTCTCGAAGATCCGCCTAGTTTTCTATTCAACCGTTCGGTAACCGGTCTAACCAACCTATTGTCAGACCATCTAACATCTACTGAAACATCCTACACCACACTGGCATCTACCATTCCCCGTGGTTGGCAGCTCCCACAAAGCGAGAGACATGGTCGTTCGGGTCAGTGGAGCCGTCATAGATCCTCAAATTTATAGGCATACGGTGTTTAGGGGGAGAACACAATGATCTGCTGGGTGAACGGGGACTGTAGGACCTCCTTGTATGGCTGAAGGTCTTCGTCTCCTGTATCTTCGGCCCTTTTGTCAACACCCTTCCCCTTATCGTTCCCATCTTCCTCGTCGAAGGACAAACTGATTGGTTAAATCAACGTTCCAGATCTTTCACTGTGCTGCTTGATGAGGGCTTTGAGTGAGGACACATGATCTAAGATTTGATATTGTAAGCTATGTGAGTCTTTTGGGTTGGCATTGTTTCTGGTGACTTGGTTTACCGGGGTGACCGATTCGGAAGTAGGACTCGTCATTCAAGACTCTGGTAGTTTGAAGATTGGGTCCCATGGATGGCGCCAATTTGTTGAAGTAAAATCTTGTTCACCGGCTTCTAGATATGATGGAGCTCCTTCAGCCGTGACCCAACTAGATTATTCCTGAGTATGGATGATTCCTTCCTTGTAGCCTAAACACAAAGTAAGACACGCGTTAGCCTCGTCACAGGTTTGACCCTGAGACCAAGCTCCGGCGTGAGAATGAGCGAGATGGTATGTGTAAAGTAGTTGAGAGTAATAAGTATAATTGTCAGAAAAAACAGTTAAAATCTAATAAATGTCTTTTGGGTATTTATACTACCCTAAAGATGTGCACCTGATGGTATGACCTGACGACGCAGGTCTAACGGGTGGGCCCTTATCGGCTCAGTGTTTCCGAGATGCTTGGGCAGCGCCACAGTCGGGTGGTCAGGCTTTAACTTTTGGGATAATGACAATGTCCTCTGAATGAGGACCCCATTCATGTCGTTTTCTAATCGTACCTTTATGTGTTGTCCGGCCATTTTCGCCGGTTAGTGAATCGTCCGGCACAAGGTGTCCGGCACATACACGAACAACAATCGTGCTTCTTTTAGCAATTTATAGCTTCTTATCCTTTTAATGATGGAATAATAATATGGTCCGAACCTTTCTGCTTACCTAAATATTAAGCTTGGCGACTTAGCTATTTTTAGCTTTTCATCCCTTTAATGTCGTGAGATATTCATTAAAGTGTTTGTGCAACGTTAGTGTTAGGGAGTTTCACGTCTTTGGAGTGGATATTTCACTTTTCGCGATTATCTTTTGCGTCTTCTGTAAAGGATGCGCCTCTTATGCATGATATGGTTTCACGTCTTTGGAGATGCCTTATTGCTTGATGGGATTTATTTACCTTCCATTTCGATGCATCCTCATGTGGTCGTTTTCTGACTGGCAAGTGATAATGTCTTGCGCGAGCCTCATCGTGTTTGTCAAAACTGACTGGTTAGATCGTGTTTGTCAAAAGTGACTAATTAGTAAACATAACTTGAATCTCTTTTTTTTGTTTCTTTTTATCAGTACGACAAAAGAGAAAATCATCATAGAAAATATGAAATAAGTAATCGACCTTTTTTCTTTAACTTTCACAATGTATATTGTCATATCTAATCCACTTGATTTGTTTATATCATAAATTTAAATCATGGATTCAGCAACTCTCTTGTTACATTGTCAATTAGGCTTTATAGTCACGAATCCAATCTATCAGAGAAGTGTGTTTCAATTGATTGTTTCGTAAGCCATGGCATGAGACTTCCCATAGTTCCAAATGTTACAAATATAGAGACAATTTAAATTGGACAAACCCAAATAGAAATCATACTATATGACAGTCTATCAAATCCAAATCAGATTAAACTAAGCATATTATCATACTCTATATCACTACAAGAAAAACCACCTATAGTGACAGAACAGTTTTCGTCACTAACAGTATTAAAATTGGTCACAAAGTCGGTTGGTGACCAAAACTAGAGTCGTCACCAGTCGTCACTATAGCTCCGTCACTAATTTAGTTAGAGACGAAACTAGAATTCGTCACAAATTAGTGACGAAAATAGTCGTCACTTACGGGTTACAGTGACGACTGCTACAAAACTATGAGTGACGAATATTTTGTCACTATATCTTCAGTTTAGAGACCAAATTGGTTGTCACTACATATGTCAATAAGTGACGAAATAAATGGTCACTCGTGTCAAATACAAAACAAATAAAACCTGCTAATGACGAATATATGGTCATTGTTTCTTGCATTTAGAGACCAAATTGGTGGTCACTGAAATGAGCAATATAACAAAAAAAAATTGAAACCAATTTTTAATACACAGATGAACTAAAATGTAATAATCTGTAGCAACACCAAGCTAAGATATTGACTTCATTCACAAAAATTAAACACAAAGCCAATCCATAATCTATCTAATTCATCTGGGGTTTGATTTCTTCACTAATCTATTATTCGTCACTACCCTAGATCAAAAATACCTAGAATGTAATTTAGTGACTACATAGTGACCACTTATAAGTTTCGTCACCGTCTTATTATCAATGACGAAAAATAGTGACCATAAACTATATCATCAATGAATTGTGACCAAAAAAGAAAGTCGTCACTTAATTTTTGTCACTAAAACCCCTTTTTCTTGTAGTGTTTCGTGCTTTTGATTACCAACAAGTGGTATCAGAGCTGGGTTGAAGATGAAGAAGAAGAAAAAAAAAGGTTTGTTCGGTCGACTTTTTTGGTTTTTGAATTTAAGGATCGATTTGTTTGTTATCTTTTCGTGTGGGTACATGATCCGCTTTGTATAGGTGCTTTAAATCGGTTGAAATTTGTGGTATGTTGGTACTTGGGCTGCTTGGAATTGGGCTTTGCATCCATATATGTTTTTGGTTAATATCTCTGGTAACTTTTAGAAAATCGTGGTTTAAGATTAGTCGTTTGGATTGGATTTTCGTTAATCGATCGTTTGAAGATTTGGTAACTTTGGTTTTGGAATTGTTGGTTACGGTGGAGTAACTATTTGGAATTAATATAGGTTTGATTTGTTTTGGATCGTTTTCAGATTCGATCATTTGTTTGATTTGTTTTGGATCGTTTTCAGATTCGATCGTTTGCTTTGTTTTGGATCGTTTTCAGATTCGATCATTAGTTTGATTTGTTTTGGATCGTTTTCAGATTCGATCGTTTGATTTGTTTTGGATCGTTTTCAGATTCGATCATTTGGCTTTGTTTTGGATCGTTTTCAGATTCGATCATTTGGCTTTGGTTTGGATTGTTTTCAGATTCGATCAATTGGTTTTGTTTTTGGATCGTTTTCGGATTCGATCGTTTGTTTTGAATTGGCTAGTATCTCTAGCGTTCGGAAATTTGAATTTGAAGACGAAGATTCGTTTGGTTTGAAGTTTCAAACGGAGTTGAAGTCACGGTGGGGATTGTTAGAAAGTGACTTAAACTCTAAGGGGCGTTTGGTAGATTTGTGTGACTTGGCCACCAAGTTTGTTTAGCCTATAGGGATTGATGGATTTAGTTTTCTTTGTACCTTTGAATATTTGTTTCGTACCTTTTGGAATTATTGTTTGGTACCTTTGAATATTTGTTTAGTACCTTGAATATTTGTTTGGTACCTTTTGGAATTAGGGTTTGGTTATTTGAATAAAGCTTCCGCTTCGTTGTTTGTTTGTTTCGTGCTTTTGATTACCAACAAAGTTGATTGTAGGGATCGGTGGAGGTGGACGCTTTAAGAGAATGGTGAATTCACAGTGAGAGATCTAACAAGATTGATTGAAGAAAAGACCATCAACGCGAATAGTAGGGGCGAAGCTACGATTTGGAACAAATGGGTTCCAAAAAAGGTCAACATTTTCGTATGGAGAGCTCTTAAAGGTAGACTTCCGGTTCGTGAAGAGTTAGATAAGAGGGGCATCGATTTGGACTCCTTATTGTGCCCGTCTTTGGGTGGAGTCATGTTCCCATTGTTTGGCTATGTGTAACTTTGCTAGGAGCGTGAAAAAATCTTTGGGTGGTGGAAGATTGGGAATGTTAACGCTTTCTCCGAGGAATTTTTTTCGCTCAACGGAAATGCAAACATTCCTAGTATTTTATCAAAAATGTGGCAAGCGGTACTTTGGATTTCCGGATATTTCATTTGGAAAGAAAGAAACATGCGTGTTTTTAAAGGGAAAGCTTCAAGTCTAAATAAAATTGTTCAAGATATTCAGTTAAAAAGTTTCGAGTGGATTTCGAGAAGAGTTGGAAAGGAAAAGGTTTCAAACTGGCAACAATGGCTTTTCGATCTGGTTAAATGCCGTGTCTGAAGTTTATATTGGTTCGTGTGATTGCTGCTGTTAGAGGGATTTAGTTTTGATGTCATCTCAGATGTATATTCTATGTGGCGTGTTGTGGATCATAACGGATATGCATGCTAGTCTCAAAGATTCACGGTTAGTGGTTCAGTCTATTCATTCTTTCGGTCGAGTTTTCTTCCGCTGCAAGTGTTTGGATCAGGCTCTTCGTTTTGGCTTTGCTGCATTCTGTTGGTTTGATGGAAAGTCTGGCTTCTACGGGCATCTTCAACACAATCTGCACTTGAACGATTCATCATCAATCAGGCCGTTTGCTTTGAGGCGGCTGTGTCAGCGTCTTCAGCAGATAGTGCGTTTTGAGGTGGCTGTGTCAGCGTCTTCAGCAGATAGTGCAGCAATATAATTCAGAGTGTTTGGTTCAGGATCAAATGGTCTTTGTTTTCTACTTCAGCTGATGCATTTTTCCTATGCTCAATGTGTGACTGATTTACATTTCAAAGTCATACATTTGGTGTCAATTTTGGGCCTGGCCCAATGTTGGCTTTGCAGGCTCATGATCTCTCGTGGGTTGCTAGTGTTTGGTAGTTTGAGTGTGGGGTTCCAACAATCTGTAGATTGTGTAGTGTGTGGTTAGTGAGATGGTAATTTTTTACCTATGTTTTCGTTTCTTTATGTTGGGTTGCCGCTAGTTGTAAGTTTTCTTTTCTTTCTTTTTTAGGGGGCTCGCTATTTTAATCGGCTTGTTGATGTAGCGGGGTGCCTTCGTTTTGTATCTTGTTTGTTTTAAATAATATTCTGCCTTTCAAAAAAAAAGTATTACATTACATTTGGAATTAGTATTTTGAACTTTCAATGTACATTATTAGTTTTACCAGCTATTTAGACGTGGTTACCACTTTTTTTCTCTCTAAAATTGATAGCCAGTGACAAGATATTTCGTCACATTTCGTCACTAAACTCACCTAAGAGAGTTAATTAGTAGAATTTCTTAGTGACGACCTTCATTGTATTAGTGACAAATAATAGTTATGGAAAAACTAGTCACAAAATAGTCACGGAACATTTTTCGTCACTTTTTAACTTTGTCACAGGAGCTATAATGATCACAAGTGACGACCTGTTTAGTGACGAATTTTTCATTGTTAGTGACGATTTTGCCACTGGCACTAATACTCAGAAGAGAAATAAAGAGGATAAAGAAGAGAGAAAAGAAGTGGAGAAAGATAAAATTTGTTTTTGAGTAAACTGCAAAAACCATCCTTGTGGTTTGTCAAATGTGGCACTAATCATCCTTGTCAAAAACTATTAGCAAGTATCATCCTTGAGAAGTCAAATGTGCGGCACTTTATATCTCTAGAGGGATGATTTTTGCAAACTTTATGTTAAATTTTTTGCAAAATTCATCCCCAATAAGTTGATATTTATAGTTTGGTATGATTATAGTTTGGTATTAATATATATTCACCATTTTAACCAAAAAAAAAAGAAAAAAAAGAAGTTGATATTTATAGTTTGGTATGATTAATACAATATTTCATTCTTATTCTTCGTATAGTTGAGTATGATTACTTTCTTATATACTATATTGTAAATTGTAACGTTAACAATTCATATTTATATTACCATTCTTATTCTTGGTATACTCGTTTTAAACCACATATTCTCATTCTTATTATTCATCTACTAGTTTTAAACCTTCATGCGTGCACATAGAGTTGTGACACAAGTCAACAAAAGGGGTCCTAACTAAATATTTGCGTATTTTTATATAAAAAATAATTATAAATAATTCACAATGGTTATTTCATAAATAACTATTTTCTGAAATGGGATGGTGTTTTTTCCATAAAAAAACATAAAATAGTGTTTGTCTATATGTGTAAGTCTATGTGATGGCATGTGTTTATGTTTTGATCGAGCTAAAAAAATTTAAAATCTGGACAGATTTATGTTTATGTGTTGTGTTAGTGCATTTTAAAAGTTGGTATTCGTGTGTCTGTGTTTGTATAAGCATAATATGGTAATTCGATTTTTTTGGCATGTTCAGTTTTTATGGTACATTGGAATGAGAGAATCATATTTGCTCAAAAGAAAAGGATGAAAAATTCATATGTGGCATTGTCAACATTTTCCTTTTTTCTACCAGGCTTTCGATTCAAACGAGATGATTATGAGTTCAATTGTTCAACATAAGCTTAAAATCTTAAATAGATAATTAATAATGTTTAAAAAGATTTTGTTAAAAAATATGTCTAATCAAATTATAAAAACTAACTATTAGTATAATATAACATTCAAAAAAATTAAAGAGATCGTGCTTTGTTCATTTCATTTGTTTAAGCATGGACTTGACAATAGTGGTCAAAGGACGAGTCCTAGGGAGAAGATCGGGAAAAAAAGTTCGGGAACTAAACCCGTTGTACCTAACAAACCGTCCAATAGAATGATTTAAGTAATTAACTCAAATAATTATGTATGATATTTATGGGGTCTAGCTAAAGTGCATATTAAGTTATTAACTAATGCACTGAAGGTGTATACACTCAAACAAATTGACAGTAGTAGTTCTAATGAAAGAAAGACGTAAGAGAGAAAAAGTGTTACCGCATTCTGATGTTCCAACGCTTTCTCAAGTCTCGTGACAATCTCATCAATATTTGGGCGTTGCGATCGTTCTTCGTTCAAGCAATCATACGCGGTTTCTGTGAAAATGTCGAATGACTGTGAATCCATTTGTTTCCATAGATCCCAATCAATTATTTCTTCAAGTCTTTTCTCTCTATAATGGGTAATAGCCAGCGGAGCCAAATACTTATTACTGTCGATGTCAATGGTTGATTCCCTACCACACAGTAGTTCAAATAATACTATCCCAAAGGAGTAGATATCTGACTTGTTGTTTACACTTTTAGTATCAATGTATGTTGGGTCTCCGTACCCATTCACATACCACGGTTCATTAGTATGAAACGAATGGTGCCTTTGAGATGCTTTAATCTTCAATGAATATTCAAAATTACATAACTTGGGTTCCCAGTTATCATTTAATCCGATTGTGCCTCCGTTGATGTTCCTATGTATCACGCTAAAATCGCGTGACTCATCGTAATGAATGTAGCTTAATGCATGCGCAAGAGCCACACATATCTCCAATCTCTGCACCCATCTCAATAACATCGGGTAACTTAAATACTCAATTAGGATTCCCCTCGTATCATACCTGGTAATGATGATCTTCTCATCATTTTCATCACAAAACCCAACTAATGAAACCAGATTTTTATGCTTGAGAGTAGAAAGCATGGAAATCTCCATCCAAAACATCTGTTCTCGATCATCCCATTCTTTGTTTAACCTTCGAGCAGTGATATCAATCAACTCACCGGACCACAGGAGATGTCCTTTGTATTCCTTCGCAAATCCACTTGTGCTGATGTAGTTTTCTTCATCAAAGTTGTTGGTGGCGGATATGATATTTTCAAGGGGGACTTTGAGGTGAGCAAATTCGTTGCTGGGCAAAGACATGATCTGTTAATCAAGTAAAAATGTGAGTGAGAAAAAGGGAGTATAATAATGCCTAGAAAAAGGGAGTATAATAATTTAAAAGTTCTGCAAGTGATGTTTGTTAGTGATTTCATGCTGAGATTTATCTTTAGATAATGCAGTTATTATGTGCTTTTAAGGTGTTCTTAAAGCATTTGGTCTGATACATCGGCGATGCTTTGAAAAGAAGAGAATAAAGAGGATAAAGAAGATAGAAAAGAATAAGAGAAAGATAAATTTTTTATTTTTTTTAGTTTTGTGTCCCCATATTGAAAAGAAAAGAAAAGAAAAGAGATAGAAACCAAAATAAGCTTAAATTTAAACTTTTCTTCAAATCATTTCAATTTGGAAAGAAGTTTTTGAGGAGAAATTTGGCATAATTCATATCCCTCTTCCCTTCTTTAAAAAAAGAATCTTAATAACATGATTATTTTTAATTTCCTCTCCACTTCTGTTCATTTATTTCCAAGAACTTGGGAACACAACATAAAGCTTGTTTTTCTTGTAGTAATTTAAGTCTATTAATTGATATTCTTAGTTTTTTTATAGGGTAGGATTTATTACTAAAACAAGTTGTTAATATTAGTTGAATTTGATTTACACGAATTTCAAATACCATATCATTTTGACATGGTATGAGAGCTAATAACCAATATTGTGGATTGAATGGTGAATTAACAACTTAAGAAAAGAAATAGGTTTTTTGTTTTGTTTAATAAGACATGTGGGTTCGTACTAGTTTAGGCTCGTTATTTTTTTTATTTGTTAGTGTTTTATTACTCTTATATGAACTATTCTAAGTTGTTATTTATAGTTTGAGTATGAATTAATACAAATTTTCCCATTTTTTTCTTATACGTTGGTTGTAGGTGACTTTGGTCTACGTTAAGACTCTAAACTTTTTTCTTCATGAACCCATTTAAGGGGTGTTTGGAATTGCTTATCGAAAATAGATTATGCGTTTTGAAAACGGATAATAAGATTATGCACTTTGGCAACAAAAGACACTATTTCATTTCCTTCTTCAGCCGCTTCCTTCCTGCAGATCTTCTTCGTGTTCATATTTTTGAAGGTTATAATAGTAATTTGGAAGATAAAAGTATAATATTCAAAACTACATTTTGAAAAAGCAGGCCGCTACATGCTTTTTCAAATCTGCGTTTTAGTCATCTCAAAACGTAAATAATCAATTATCAAAAGGTCTTTGCCAAACACTCTTATATGTTTTTCTGCGATTTAGTAACGTGATAATTAGATAATCCATGTCAAATCGCAACCCCAAACACCCCCTTAGCTGGAATACTAGAATCAAAACTAACCAAAAACAATTTGTTGTTGCTTTAACTAAGGGCCTGTTTGGTTGCTCACTTTGGGATGGGTTTTCGGGTGACAAGTTTAATACTCTTAAACATTGTTTGGTGAAAAATTAAGGGTGTGTTTGTTTTTGCCAAAAACATCTGAACCACGTCTGAATCTGACGAGTCAGACGCGGTCAGATGTTTTGGGT
>BQNB010044800.1:0-44667 GCA_026074375.1 Tanacetum coccineum | reverse complement strand
GCTACCGAACCGCGATTGGGAACGCGCGATCCAGATCGAAAATCGCCAAGGGTTTGGCGATCCCTGTGACTATGATATGAATCATGCTTACATACTATACTATTTCTTTCAAGTGTTAGGCATGTGGTTTCTATTCTTTTTGTAATATTTTTATTATTGAGTTTAAGGCTGGCCTTTTTAACAACAAAAATGGTGGACACTGAATTAGGTTCAAGCTGCGGATGAAAACCTGCCAGTCGAGAATGCGGTACAAACAGCGTCAAAACTCAAGGTTGGGGATGTTTATCATTTATTGCACTACGGCTATTTATAAGTTTTCTTTTGAAATTATTTCTTATGTTTTTTTTGGCAAACATCTAACAGGGGTCTCTTCTTCTTCCGGTTCGTCAAGTGGTTTACATTCTTTCAAACACAACGAATTTGAATACCAATTTCTTTGCCTTGCAGGTATATATTACCATCTTCTGTCACTCATTTCTTTTGAACTTACTAATTTAAAAACGCATTTTTGTTTCAACAAGTTTCGACTTTAACAAATATCTCTTTTTTATATGTCGACCTCATTTTTCATTATCTTCTTGGTCCATGAGAAACTACAATTCCCATATACGAAACTTCTTTACACGAACCAATGTTTAATATACTACATAAACGCAGATTATGAATACATAAGAAGTGACACTAACATGGCGAATCACTAAAATACACAAATACATAGACTTTGTTAGCTTTTTAAGTTATGCGTGAGCCGTGAATTACAACATAGTTTATATAGATGATAAGATTAATATGTTGTTTCTGAAACTTTTATGAGTGAGATAAGCTGATTTCTTTAATAAAAAATGTGTTTTCACGTAATATTCAATTCTTCAGAGCTACAATTGAACGAAGCAAGAAGGCGCATGCAGAGAACAATGACCATTGTCGAGTCGCAGAAAAGAATTTACTAACTACGGCTCAGGAACTAAAAGCTGCGCGATGCGATGGGCTAAGCATGAAAAAAGGGCTCGAGCGACTCTGATCAACAACGAATCCTATGTCAGCAAGTAAAAATGTGTGATAAACCCAGATCCTCAAGTAAGTCATTTTTTTAGACATGGTAAATGAAAATTCCTATGGGAGGCAATGATGGTGTGTAACAGATGGAAATGTCGAGAATTAGAGTGTAAGTCATCGACAACTACATAATCGTATGATACCCCCAATAAGTTATTTCCCCCAAAAAAAAATAAATATTTTAGAGGTTTTATAGTTTGCAGTATCGGTAAACAGAACCTTGGAATATTAAAATATTGAATCCAAAATTATTAGGGTCATGATATGTTATTATATTTCAACGTCATTTTAGCCTGATTCATATTGAATTAATGAGCTTAAGAGCACTATTACATAGTCCTATCATTATGTGGTCATTTAGTTGAATGCCTATCTAAAACATTGTCATATTTATGTGGTTGCTATAGCTACTTTTCATTTCGGTTTGTAAAGTTCTGGTTTTGTTGATTAGGATGTGAGCCACAACATGTTATATTATGTGGTTGTTATATCTAAAACATTGTCATATTTATGCAGAAACGATGGGAAAGATGGATTTTGTTGATTAGGATGCGAGCCACAACATGTTATGGCGTCTTTGCTGAGAATCAGATACGACTGGATCGGTTGAAGATTTGCAATATTGCTAATCTATTATAAAACTATAGGATTGCGTATATTTGAAACTATAATTACATTTATACGAAATATTAACTCTACGTCATACTTTTGGGTTGTTTGAATCTATCTTATTTAAATGGGCTTATCAGGCATTAATGAAATTGGAAAAATTTCATAAAAGTGATTTTTGGTTAGTATTCGGATTAGATTTAATCAGTTGCCTGTGCACTATGCAGCGACGATAAACGGACGAGTTTCTTGAGGCGGAGAATAAGAGAGTGCAGCGGGAGTTGGTGGTTGCTACTGCTAAAAGACGCTATCGATGTGGTATCTACCACATTTCATTGGACATTTAATTATTTGTAGTAGTTCAAATTTGTAAACTTTTACAAGTTGAGACTAACTGTTGTGTTATCAAAATCACCCACAAAAGTTATGAAACACCTCGAAAACAAAAATGTACTTAACAACGACAAAAATCGATTAACTACCAACGTTATTTCATGCGTAATTGTATCTTTGTATCCACATTAATTTCATGTTGTATGAATTCATCACTTCAAAGTTAAAAATAACTATAAACAATAAAATAAAAAGTGGTTCACATAATTCCATCTACTATATATCTATACCCTTTAGCTCCGTGTACTACATCCATATGTTGTCCATGACAATCGTGTAATTATCTGTGATAATATTGCACGAAGACCCATTTGGCTAACTAATAACACCATTTGTACTTTTCAATGCTTTATAAATCTTATTAGAATGAATCTATGATTTACAAGTTCACTTACGGTGTTTGCGGACCATCACACCGGGGATATATTGAATCGACAAACTATACTCCATTGTTCATTGGCTTTGACTCATGCACCAATGGGAAGTAGAACCTTACTACATAAGATATTACATTGTGTGTTTTCTGTGTTGAGTAATTCTTAACCTTACTCTTCTATTAACAATAGTGGAACATATTTTAGTGGGAAAAAGTGAAGCTTCCATGTTAAGGCACATTCATTTAAAGTATAGGTAAACTCTCTTGTAATTTCCTTGTCTTCCTTTAAGCAACTTTTAATAAAGTACAAGCCCCCACTTGTACCTTTTGTCTTCTACTGCTTTTTGCTAAAAGTAAGTTCCTGCCAATATGTTTAGACTTCATTAAGAGATGGTCTTCAGGAGTCAGTGAGCCATTTTCCAATACTCATTGACTCCATCATCCTGATCTTGGTTCCTTCTTCACTCGCTGAGGTTCGCCTCAGGTTATGATGATAATTGCCAAAAACATGAGCAACCGATTAATAACTGCCAAAAACATCTCAAAACGGCCAAATACGTCTGAACACAGATAAAAACGTGTGAAAGCTGGAGAAAACCGTGAAAACGCGCGTAAGCGGATGAAAATGTGCGAATGCGAACAAAAACATTCAAAAACATAAGAAAACGTGCGAAAACGTAAGAAAATGTCAAAAAGCGGACAAAAACGTGTGAAATTGAAAGAAAACGTACGAAATCGTGCGAGAACATAAGAAAATGAACAAAAACAGACAAAAACGCACGAAAGCTTGTGAAAACGTGCGAAAGCCGACAAAAACGCTCAAATGCGGACGAAAGCGTAAGAAAATGTCCAAAAACGGACGAAAACGTGTAAAAACGTGTGAAAACGAAAGAAAACGTGCGAAAGCGGACGAAAACAGAAGAAAAGTGTGAAAACAGACGAAAACGTATGATAACGTGTGAAAACGGACGAAAACGTGCGAAAACGTAAGGAATCGTTCGAGAACGTCTAAAAAAATGAAAATGCGCGAAAACGTGCAAAAACAGACGAAAACACGCGAAAGCGTACGAAAACGTGCGAAAGCGGACGAAAACGTACAAAAACGTATAAGAACGTAAAAAACGTAAAAAACGTACAAAAACGTAAAAAAATGTAAAAACGTACAAAAACGTAAAAAACGTAAAAAAACGTAAAAAATAACATACAAAATGTCAAAAAGATAAATTAATTGCAATTTGGACAAGATTTGCCAACTCTACAAATAGTGAGGGAGTGATTAGTGTGAGTTTTAGTAAATTTACACTTTTGGTCTCTCCATGTTTTTTTTAATCTTAAATCTTGTCTTTTTAATCTAATGAAATGGATGGTCTAGATTTGTCCCTTAATATATAGAGAGAAACTAGTATGCAAAATAACCCACCTCTAAAAAATATATGTATTGGGTTAAGTGTACTTATCATTATCTCTGACATAAATTTTTTTATGTGAATCTTTTAAGAAAAAAATAGAAGTTTGATAATTATGTGGAAGACCTCCTTCATTGGCTCATCTACGTCCGCTTTTGTTTTTACAGACATTGTGCAATCTAAAAAAGAAAATGGTTCGGGGCTTATGTGTCGCTTTTTGCATACCGATGCATTCGTTGAACGAGAGGGTTTGCTTCATAATAAGTCAAAAATATAATGCGTTTTTTTAATTTCTCATGGAAGTTTCTTATGATACACTTTTTAATTATAAGTTAAACGTTAACCTGAAAATTGTAGTTATAAAGGCTATTCTTGGAAGTGTTGTGAATCAGCATCCACAACACGTGTAGTCAATAAAGAATTTGTTCCTCCAATTGTTTAATTGCAGAATGATTGTGTGGCCGCACCTAAAGTGTAATTCAAGATGATTCTTGATTACCTTTGGTAGATCTGAATTAACTTCTATAACAAGAAACTAAATAGTTAAACTATATGGAATTAGTTAGGATCCATATCCATGGTTTAACGGTATCAGTAACAAAGGGATGATAATGGTAAGTAATATGTAACCATTATACTGAGAATGTTCTTGAAACTTCATCTCAGGTACTTCTAGTTTATAAAAACAAATGTGAGTGTTGCTAGACGTTTCCGTTGTTAGTATAAATACAATCAGCTACTCCAACTCCCAAGTGGGAACTCTTGGAATATGGTAGTTGGATTCACATGTTATGCAACTAGAAGTACGTGAGCCTATTGGGGGCACACACGTTAGGACACGAAGAGTATATTTAAATGTTCATTAGTTACCGTTATTAATTTATAACTAACTCAAAGGATATTTAAATGTAAACCAAAGGGATTTAAATTGACAAAACCGAAACCTAAAGGGGGTGCCTTGTGGTGGCCGGCCCTTAAGGTTATTAGAGGGGGTGTTTGTGTCAATTTAGAATTGAGGAGGTGGAGGAATTGGAATAAGGAATGAATTATGGTTTCTTTGTTCACCAAGGACTAGGTTTTGGGTGCCTATATAAACACCCTCACCCTAGCTCATTACTCATTCATTCAAATCCCTAAAACCTAAATTGATTTTTGGTTTTCCTTTCTCCCAAAACCTTCGACATAAAATCCCTTCAAAAGGGTTTTCGGTTCTTCCCTTTTTCCTTGTTTCGATTTTCAGTGAAACCTAAAAGGGTTTTTGGTGCGAATTGTGTTGGGAATAAAATACTCTAAGGTATTCCCACGGCTAGTTATCTTGATTCCCACTGCTAGAGTATTTTGCCACTACTAGTGTTATGAATTCCCACTGCTAGAGAAAGGTTTCCACTGCTGAAGGTTTTCCACTCCATTCTTAAGGATAAGGATTACACAAAGTCAAATACGCGTTATTGTTATATTTAGAATGTATCTTGTGTATATCTCATATATTTAGGAGATTTGGTTAGGAATTATCATGTACAGGGCTCCTTGTGCTAGTAAATAGTTTTGCTTGGTCTCTAGTAAGCACAACTCTGGTATATTCACATATAAACGAACCAGCTTGTATCAAGTCCAATGATCTAACTCCCCAACCCATTTCCCGCGATCTAAACACTTCAAACCTATTCCTCACACCCTTTTGACTGACTCGGTTTTGACAACCGGGAGGACAACGACAGTGTGGTCCACATTTAAATATTAACGGTTTTCCTCTAACGAGAAGACCATTCGCATCATAAGCAAACACACCCCCATTCTTCTTCGGACATAAACAATCAAGAGTACATCTGGAAACACAACTGCACCTGCTGCCCTTCACTCCGAGGTGATACACAAATTTCGGGAAAACAGTCGTAGCCAAATACTCATAGTACATTGGCTCGTGATTATTATCAATATCATTAAACAAAAACACGGGGACATTTTCCTTTTCATTGAAATATCGAAACTAACATACCCCACAGGGCAAGCCTCTAAAAGGTCTAGCTCTAAGAGTATTCGCAAACTTAAGTTCCGCACTCCCTATCTCAACTTGATTCACAATCCTAACAAGCTTAAACTTAAACACACCAAAACCCGACTTACCAACAACAAACCATGCCTCGACAATCTTATACAACCCGTCATAAACATAAACCTTCCCACTCGCACTCTCTTCATACTTAAACCCTCGTATAACCCTCACCTCAATCCCATAATGCATACTCCTCTCCATCGCCAAATTCCCACCTTCCAGCCTCTGATGCACCACCTGCCTCGAATGCTTATCCTGCCCACCGTGCCCCGTATACACAATCATATTACCCGCGTCCTTGACATCCTCATACCCACCCGAAACAATTACACTCGTCGCAATACTCTCCCCATTAGAACTCTGACTCGACGTTAAATAATCAATCCCGGCATGCGCCTGCCCGTGCATTCCCACCGCACACAACTCCATCCTAAAGAAAAAAACGTCCCCCACATGCACCCCTGGTATCGCGCCAACTATCCTTTTGTCCCTATTCAACCACAACCCCCTATCATTCATCACCGACGCCGCTTTCAAATCCCCTCTAGCGTGAGACCCCAACGCCCCGCCTCCCATGTTTATCACCGCCCTACGTTTATCGTCTTCCATTCCACCAACACCCTAAGTGAATCATATATTATCCGATTCTTCCTAACTATGCCTCGAAAATACATTTCGTCATCTATCGCGAGGTTCGTCACCCTAACTAACTCAAATGACCTCCGTAAACTCTTCCTATGTGATGACGTCATCATATTACCATTACCATTATTATTATCAGCTACCTGATTATGATTATCAAGAACAGGTACAATAGCCTGTGACGTGTCAGTGACGTCATCAAAAGTTTGTTGTTGTTACAATTTGGCAGGAAAAGCTGTAGGAAACAATTCTTGTATCGTGTTGTATTCTGATAAAACATTGTTGTTGTCTGCCACGTCATCATGAGGTACAACAATTGCAATTGGAGGGTTAGGGGTATGTGACATGTCATCAATTGGTTCAGATTTAGGTTCAATTTTGGGGGTGATAATTGGTTTAAGATTATCAACTGGATGAGGGTAGAGATTCAAATCAATCAAAGAAGAAACCATTGAAGAAGATGGTGGAGATGGACAAGTGGGTGATTTTTTAGAAATGGAATGTGTTTCGTCCTTGTGGTAAGAGTAAATTGCAGAACCAAGTTTCGTCCTTGTGGTTTGAAAAATGCAGGTAGCGTCCCTGTAGGAAAACCTTGGGTCTAATTTCGTCTTTAACTAAACTGAAATGACTAAAATACCCTTAGAAACAAGAAAACATAAACGTATTTTGGTCATTTCGTTTTAGTCAAAGACGAAATCAAACTCAAAGTTTACATACAGGCACACATATCGCACTTTTCAAAATTCAAGACGAAATACTCAATTTGACCAAACCACAAGGACGACTTTTGCATTGTAGTTTTAAAAAGTTGAATTTTCAACTTACAATTATTTATGCATATTGTGCATGTCATAAAACATAATTACAACTTAACAATTAAAACATAATTAATGCATAATTAATACTTCTATTATAACACCTCATTACATAAATATTTGAATATGAAAATAATTAATACGTAATTAATAAATGATTAATACACCTCATTACTTTAAAATACAATCATATATTTACATTGTACAACAATTAAAAACATACTAGGCGAATAGTTCACAAACATTTTTCTTTATGGTTTCGAACAAACACAATAGCAAATTGTTCCATCTTCAGTTAAGATGCTATCTGAAAGGTTAGATTATCTTGCATAAATATCTTGTAGCATTAATTTTAATCATTTCTCCTCGACAATAAAACTATTGTTTCGTAACTGATCCAAACACTTTAAACCACCAAATTCAAACATGTGTCAGATCTCATATACACGCACCATAAACAACAGATCGGCTAAATCTCCGAAATAATCACAAGATCCCAATTTCGGCAAATTTTTATAATTTTTTCACCGACCTCAAAAATTATTTTGGAAATGGATCTTAACGGTTTTCAAAAGATTAAAAAAACAAAAGTCCAAAAAAGAACAAACCGTGTAGACGGTTTTTAGCCTCAACGTGTTGTGATCGGCGTTTAAAGTTAAGCACACATATCGAAAGATGTAAACCTAAAAACCATTTCGAGACAATGATAGAGAAACGGCGAGATTGTGATGGACAGTCAAAACCAACGAGTAAATAATAAAAAATCACCAAATACAAAAGACACCTAAACCAACAACAAACCGAAACTACCTGAAACCACCTAAACCACCAAGAGATGGTGGCGGATTCGGCAAATGCGACGGTGATATGATTATGGTGGCGACAGAGTTCTTGTGTATGTTTTAAGGTTTTCAGAGAGAGAAATAAGGAAAACCGAAAACTATTTTGAGGGTTTTTGAGAATTATGAGTCGTGAATAATGAGTTAGATATCAAAGGTATTTATAGCCCTTGAATCCTACTTGATAAACTAGGAAACAAGTCCTATTCTAATCATAACATATCTTTTCCTTTTTCTCCTTATCTAAACCGAACCTGGAACGCTTAAGAATGTCCTATTCGTTTCCAATTTTAAGACAAAAACACATTTATGTCTTATTTCGGTTTAGTCCTTGTAGTTTGTATTAATAACGTTTGTGAAGTATAGAACATATTCTCTGTGTCTTAACGTGTGTGCCCCCAATAAGCTCATATATTCGTAACGTATATGTGCTATCCGACTACCATAACCTAACAGTCATTATTAAGTTACGATTCAAAAGAAGCGTTTAACTGCAGCAAAGTATTGTACTACTGAATATTTCATGATTTAGATGGTACGCATAGACAAACATGTTATAGTAAGTCAAGTTATAGTTTTGATTGCTATGGTTTGTGCACAATCTTAAATAGTTTCATTGAAGGCTATGAGTCTTACAAATAGCTGTGTGTTGGTGCTCATACTTATCATGATGGATCAAAACTATAAACCACTCAAAAAAAGTACTTGTCGAAAAATTGGCTAATTGTATAATATACTAAATATCATTACAAAAACGACCAACACTAATGTCTTTTTGATATTGGGCTTTTCGTGATCCATAACTTTTTAGTCCGGTTAAACAGAAGTCATGTGAATTGTCTTTTATGTTCTAAGCGTTTTATGCTAGTTAGCTTATTTGTAGTGCAAACAAATTATGCACTCGTGATCATTACCTTGTGTTTGGTACTAGAGCATGTAGTACTATTTATATAGTTTTTGAAACGATGTTCCAAATTGTAAAGAGAGAAATGTTGAAGCTATCTTACATCCTTACTGTGTCAAAAGAAGCATAGTCTGTATAACTTTGTTAAAGACTTGTTTTTTACTCAGAATGTCATGTTTCACCAAAAAGGGTTTGAAGAGCAGCATTGTGTAACCTTTAATTTCAAGTTTACATAATTGTGTGTTGTCTGCACTCACTGTACGTATAGTAGTAATTATCACACGATGAATTTTCCTTAAGTTGGATTAAGGTTGAAGGTTATTAGGCACAAGTACCGCTGAGGAGGCTATGTTAACTAGCATCAGTTTGTTTGATGGTTTGGGTCATGGCCTTTTAGTATAGTGCTTGTGATTGGGTATTGACAAAGATACGGGTTATCGACTATTTCAATGTAGAGAAGAAGCCTGAAAAAGTGCAGTGGAATGAGATAATGGAAATAAACTTACACATGGCCTCATCTATCAGCCAAGGTATGTATATCATGAAAGTACATATGTGATATTCTGTGATTTTACACATTAATATGTTATTTTAATGGAATCTTCATTCGGAGACAAGTATGCCAAAGTGATTGGTTTGTGGGGTTCTAGGACCATGTGCATGAAAGTCCATTTAACCTAAACACTTTTTATACGCTGAACCATCTTTTGGATTATGGACATTGTTATTATACACTCTCATTAGACTCATAATTGATAAGTTTATTTACTCTTTAGTATTATCTCCTTTTCATCATACATGATATGACATGGCCCTTTGATACATGGCAGCTGCTTAAGCTGGTTAGACCATTCATCCGATTACTTCCATTCATTGGCGGAGCTATATGGAGACCAAGAGGGGTCTTGGCCCTCCCACCATTATGTCATTTAGTGCATTTTTTTATGGTTTTCATATAATAAATTTTACTTTTTACATTTTGGCCCTTTTCCTTCCTACAATTTACGTCTCTGGCCCTCCCACAATTTTGTGTCAAGCTCCACTACTGCTTCCATTTCTCTCTTGTCGCTCCAAGTCCCAACTTCCACGACCTTCTAGAACTAATCCTAAGTATCAGTTCGTGTTCGGCTTATCGTTTTATTGCTGCATTACACATTGGGCCATTAATCAGGAGCTAATTATGACCGTCCAAGAGTTCTTACTGAGAGGGACGGGATCCAGAAATTTATGATACATGTTCCTCTATCATCTTATACTGTAGTCTTTGACCAAGAAGAATCTGTTATTCTTCATACAATATAGGATTTAGTTCCTATCTCTACTGTTTATTATATCAAATATAAGGCGTTGTAGATAGGATAACAATCTTATCTTTTTAGTACCGGCATATATGTACTGTAAAAATTGATGGTTTTCACCAAATGAAGCTAGTCATATTGATGACGAGGTAACAGATGCTTGCATTTATATTACAGTATAGAACTTTCGTTAGCAAACTGACTTTGCAAAATATACAAAATTGTGTCAGCAAAGATGTGTCATCACAGCATTGTTTATGCAATATGATCCCATTGCAATGCCGGAGCATTTCTTGTTTGTTTTCGCAGGTGTTGTGTTTCTTGTCAAGTATTTGATGAATGGGAAAGGTGTTGTTGGTTTAGCTAAGCTTGAGCATAGTTTGTTTGGTGGTTTGACTATCGTTTGTGCTGCTGCTTCTTTTTATCTTTCCATAAGGCTCTCTGCGTTTTTTGCTATTTCTTGCTGTCGGGTGGGATTGTTATGAAAGGTACTCGGGTTTTGCAGGTTGGGTTGTCGTTTCATAAAAAATGCGTATGCGTTTAAAGGGGAATGTTGATGTGATCCTGACGAGGATAAAATTAGAGGGGTGTGGCTTTGATGAATTTGTTGTTTGCGGGCATACACACAGTTTGTGGTGTTAATATAGTGTTTTTCTTATAATGGATTACTGGAGGCCTTAACAAGTGAGATAACAGATGAGCTTATCGATGAAGGCTCGCACAAATGAGTTCTGCTCAAAATGCAGATGCGCTCTATCCGTATAGGTATTAACAAAGTCGTTACATAGAATTACCGTATGCAGGTTTAGCAATCTGTAGGTTTAAACAATATGTTGGAGCACAGGTGATCATTACCTTGTACTTTTCCCATCTAATATTGTTTAGAAACGGAGTATGATTGTACAGTTTCAATCTTTTGTGTGGATGTTTCAAATATCAAAGCTAGAAATCATAAGCTATATTACATTTTTACTATGTCAAAAGCAGGATAGTTAGTGTAATTTTGTCAATTCAGAATGCCGTGTTTCACTAAGTAGGTCCATGTTCTCCTAATGTACGCATGCCTTGTATGTGGTTAGTTTCCTGTGTAGCCTGCAACATGTTAATAAGCTTTAGCGGGACTAGTCTAAAGATCAAGGAATTCATCTTTGTTGGTGTAAATTGAAGACCTGCAGGAATACTTTGACCACGGTATTCTCTTATTTACTAACATGATGCACCAGTGCCTGTGATCTACTGCATTACATAAATTGCAGTAAACAAGTGTTAAATATACACTCATTCAAATGTGCACATATATTGAAGTTTTTTAGAAATTTGAAACTGAAATGCAGAGAAGAAGGTTGAAAATTTCAGCTACCAAACCTTTTGTACTAAGCATGCCTAACTATTATTATTAAGTTACGATAAGATCAAAAGGAGCCTTTAACTGCAGCGAAGTATTGTATATTTCGTGATATAGATGGTATGCACAGACAAACAAGTTATAGTAAGTCAAGTTATAGTTTTGATTGCTATGCATGGTTTGTGCACAATCTTAAATAGTTTCATTGAAGGCTATGCGTCTTACAAACTAGTTGATGCTCATAATTATCATGATGGATCAAAACCCTAAACCACTCGAAATAAGTACGGGTCGAAAAATTGGCTAATTTACTTACAGAAATTTTTTTTGGCTAATTACTTTTTTCTATATATACTAAAAATGGATGGAAACGGTGTCGTTTTTACGAAAACCGTCAGCCCAAAATCGGCCCACACTAAAAAAAATTCCATCCTGGCTCAAAATAAAGAAACAAAAGAAAAGTTAACCCTCAACTTTTAACTATTTACGACTCTTTTATATAATAAACTTTATTTATCAAATATATAACACATATCTACCGATCAGATACAAAAATACCCAAAGAAAGATCTTCGAATTGCAAACAAAACGAGGAAAATATTGCAATACTTCTGACATACGCACGGGTTTATAAAAAAATGTTGACTTCAATATAAATAGAAAAAAAGAAAATTTACAGAACGTACCCTCACTTTTTATATAATAAACTTTGTTTATCAAATATATACTAACACATATCTATTTACGACTTTGTTTAGCTGGTGGGGTTTACTTTGTCATAAAAATGGGGTGCTTGGTGAAATATAAGTCAAATGGGAAGATGTTTCTAAGTATTTGTAAATTTAAAGCTTTGACTAATCCGAGTAACATCGGAATAGAAAAGGAAGAATCTCCTTGCTTTACGGCTAAAGCATCACAGATCCTTGAACAAGATAGCCATAGTGCTGAAAGTTCATCAAGTGACGGTTTAACCACCACACCAAAAATGGTAATCAATTCATCATGCCTAAACGGCTAGAAAGAATTGGCTATTCCGGAGCAAACGGCTACCGGTAAAAAATCAACAAATCTGTTGACGGCTGATAGTTTGCCAAAAACTATAATGCCAACTAAGTTTGTCAAGCCACAAGGTTTCAAATTGAGGCCAAGCATGGGTATTCAAACACCCACAAAAACTAAGGATCACACCTTAGTATCGAAGCAATTTGATCTAAGGGATTCAGTCACTAAAAATGATGAAAAATATGAGTGTGTAATGCCTTCAAAAATTGCTACTCGAGAAGCATTTTTTGAGGGGGAGAAAGACACACTGATAAGAACTTCAATGCTAAACCTTTTGTCATATCACATATCTTATCCCGACCCTCTCACTCTCACAACACAAAACAAAATAAACAAATCCTTTCATCTACACAAAAAAAATCCATCACTATCACAAATACACACCAAAATCGTTACCACCTTCATAAAAAAACCATGAAAATTATGGGGTATGTTTTGAAGGTAATCTGAATATGTTCTTTGCTTAGTTTCAAGAGAGGCTTGAACCAAACGTCAAAGTGGAACATATCAGGTTGGTTGGTTCGGGTAGAAAATAAAATGGTATGTGTTGGAGCAGTTTGTTGTAGTAGGTATGTTGGATCAGTAATGGGTGGATTAGAGATACCTGAGCCTCATATGTTATTATTATACACACCCTTATTCACGGATGACTACCGAAAGCCCTTTATGGAATTTACAGTCAATTTGTTTTTGCCACTTGCGTTGCCATTTCACAAAAAGAGGTGCTGCCCACCTCAGTTAAATATAGGTATGCGATTTTGGTTAAGCTTGGAATTGACAAATTTAAACTCTTATCTACTTAAGCTTGGGATTCACACTTGATCGCCTACTTTAACATTTTTTACTGCGTTTCAGCGAACATTTTTTTCACAGCCATTCGTCGACTCAACCATCATCTGGTGTTACCCTGGTAAGTGTATCAGGTTTCTCCTTTAGTCCGGATTTCAAGCCGTATTTTATTTTCCAAAATCCCTAGAGTGTTACGGTCGTAGATTCATAGGTTTAAAAAAATGTGGCACCAACAACAAATGAGCAGAATGTTTTATTTTTTATTATTCTTTGTTGTAACTTGGTATGTAAGAAGAAGCCTTTATGCTCACTTACTGCTAATTGACTTAGGCTATATTTCTATCCAAATAGGGGGAGATTGTTGGGCCAATTCAAAGCCTAATTGTCCCTTGTACAGGATTTGTATGAAATATATCCTAAGTGTAAAACAAGTGGTTGAACTATCCTAAGTTCAGCGAGTCATCCTCAAGATGTTCTTCAGAGTCTAAAAGAAAGACTGATCATAACCTGAGGCGGACCTCAGCGAGTGAAGAAAGAACCAAGAATGATGGAGTCAGTGAATATTGGCAAATGGCTCACTGACTCCCGAAGACCATCTCTGAATGAAGTCTGAACATATTGGCGGGAACTTACTTTTAGCAAAAAGCAGTAGAAGACAAAAGGTACAAGTGGGGGCTTATACTTTATTGAAGGTTGCTTAAAGGAAGACAAGAAAGGACAAACCTTTGTCTTTAATGAAGCTTCACATGGAAGCTTCACTTTCCCACTATATATATGTGTCTCATTGTATAGAGAGGTCAAGGATTCTTACACACAGAAAACACACAATGTAATATCTTAGTGGTAGGGTTCTCCTCCCATTGGTTCATGAGCAAAGCTATGAACAATGAGAGTTTTATTTATCATTCAATATCCCGGTTGTTGGTTCGCAAACAACCGGGAACCCTTGTAAATCATAGATTCATTCTGATAAGATTGATAAAGCATTGAAAAGTACAAATGGTGTTATTAGTTAGCCAAATGGGTCTCGTGGTTAATATAGCAGATATTACACGATTGTCTAGGACCAACAAGTGGTATCAGAGCCAGGTTTGGAGTGGATGGGGGGTTTATTTAGCCAAATGGGTCTCGTGGTTAATATAACACTATTAAGTACGTACTGGAATTAAGGCTTGATGAATGTATGTTGGCTACAGATGTGGTTATCTGTTCGGTAGCAATGTTGTGCATAAGAGGCCCATGTTTACTGGGCACACACGGGTCACCGATGTACAGAAATAAGTTCTGTTGGTCGCCGAAAATGGGCCACTCGAAAACGCGTTGCGGTGGGGCTAGATAGGCGATCTTCTAAATCTTGAGCGTACTATTTTTTCGCGGTCCCAAAATGTGGTTCCACAATGGAAATACACGCACGTATAATTTCCCATTTGGATGTACTCAAGCGGAACACTTGAGTAAGAAAACAATGTATATATAGCATGAGTACACCCTTGTTATCAGAATCATAGAGTTGTTGATTGTGGGAAAAGGCTGGTGGAAATTTCTTACTGTTGGATGGCCTTGGTAAGTGTCCATGTGAACTCTGTAAGTGAATGGAGTCTGTTGGAGTTGTGATGTTTGTGGTGTTGGTGATGTTCGTATATGTATTAACAACTTTAGTTAGTAAAAGCATTGGAATTACTATAACATTGTTGTTAGATAGAATGTTGTGTGACAGTGTGTAGAATGGCATAGTTTCCTTACCATTACATGGTCTTTCGTTGTGTGTCACAAATGTCAATGAGGACGGTGTGTTTAGGACGTATGGATGGCATCCTTTATTTGTTGATGATTAGCGAGGTGTGTGTAAGGTCGGTAGAGTGTTGCCTACAACATCATAGATACGTGTAATTACAAAAGGCATTCGTTATATTTATTAATCATCAGGCAACTAAAATAGATATTGGAGTTAATTGCATAAATGGTCCCTGTGGTCGTTCGGATTTAACGAAAATGGTCCCTCAAACTTTTTTTAACGGAAATGGTCCCCATGGTTGTGAAACATAACGGGTTTGGTCCCTATAGGGACCAAATCCGTTATGGGTCCTGAGGACCAAAACCGTTATGAATCCTCTTACCACAGGGAACAAACCCGTTATGTTTCACAACCATGGGGACCATTTCCGTTAAAAAAAAGTTTGAGGGACCATTTTCGTTAAATCCGGACGACTACAGGGACCGTTTATGCAATTAAATCTAGATATTGGGTAGTGCTAGCAAGTACATACGTGTTGATATATAGTTGTTGCTGTTATCCATCTTTAGGTTTGGCAGCGTTATTGTTATGGGGGGGGGTAACATCAATCGAGCAATGTACGTGCGTGTGGCTATGTTCAGCTCCTATTGGCTTTTCGTATTTTTCTAAGGAGGACCCCTCTCCATACAAACGGGTCGATGTGTAATCGAATGTAGTAACAGGTCCCACATTTGGCTTCTTTAGAATACCCAAAGAGCAGACTATTAAAAGTCGGCTGAACACTGGTGGGGGAAACCATGAAATTAACTTTAAGGCGAGCGAAGTAATTTCAGCTAGTACATTTTTTCAGCGTGTACATTTGTTCAGCTGGTACAAACATCAGTGAAAGAAAATACTCATAATAGCTGATCAGATGACATTAAAAGATAAAGGTGTAACAAGGGCTGATAATAATATATTAGCTGGGTACTAATATATCAACTAGTGTTGATGAACAGGATCACAAGACGGTTGTGTCATCAGACCCTCTGATCCAAGGTCAGACCGCTCAACCCTCTGAGTCAAGGTCAGACCCTCTGAGCCAAGGTCAGACCCTCTGAGCTAAGGTCAGACCGCTCAACCACAGCACCACTCGTTGAACCACAAAACCACTAAACCCGCTATAAGTTCAATATCATGGGTATTTCGTTTACTCTGGGCTTAGCCTACTATGAAGAATGGCAATATCATGTGTTCTCACAAAAAACTGCTACTAATTGTGCATTTTTGAGGGGGAGAGACATTGACATTGACATATATGCTTAAATTCACATTGATATTGACATATATGCTTAAACTCATATAACCCTAACACAACATAACCCTCACTCTCAATAACAAAAAACAAAAAAACTAACTCACCCAAATCAAAAAATGTGCTTTGATGGTTAGCTGAGTATTTGAAACCTCAATGGGTATGAATGACCATGGGTATGAATGATAGATAAGGGTTGAGATTAATTGGTATAGATAGTGGGTGTCATCGGCTAATGTGGTTTGATCTGAAGAAAGGCTAAATCTCGATTGGCTGATTAATAGACTAGGCCTGAACGAGTATCTGAGGGGTGATCAAGGGTTTTATCATAATCTTGTTTATGGCTTGGCCTAAATAAAAAGTCGCTGAAGTGGACCAGCCCGCTGACCCTGAACACTAAACCTCTTGTCATCTGATGTGTTACTCAGGGAATAAGGATGATGGAGTCAAGGGTTGTTTATTGTTTGGTTCAGGCTTAGCCTGAATATAGGTCAGTTGTGGTTATTCAATGGAACGGGTAAAATGTAGGTGTGATCAGAAGTAGAAGTAGCCGGTGTTTGAAGAAGAAATATCATGGTGCTTCGTTAATTGGTTCGAGCATAGCTTGATCGGGTATGTAAAATAGAAGAAGAATCACCAACTGATCCCTTGCTGATCTAAGGTAGCCGACCGTTAAACCCCCTTGGTGAGCCTACTTTTTGATCAGAACCCGTTGACCATGACTCTCCTCTGGTCAAGACCTCTAGACAAGACCTATGGTCAAGACAATCATCTGGTTAGCGACATTGGTTAGCAACCTCTGGTCAAAACCTCTGGTCAGCGAGCGTTGCTGAATCTGAACCAGGTACCCAATTATTGCTAAACTTTCTTGTTGCTAAACTTTCAGAGACTATTTTTGTACTTGAACCTAATAAAAGGTTAAGTGATCTTAAATGTTTAGTCTTCTAGTATTTTGTAACTACAAAAACAAGTTGTACCCGAACCAACCAACCTGATATGTTCCACTTTGACGTTTGGTTCAAGCCTCTCTTGAAACTAAGCAAAGAACATATTCAGATTACCTTCAAAACATACCCCATAATTTTCATGGTTTTTTTATGAAGGTGGTAACGATTTTGGTGTGTATTTGTGATTGTGATGGATTTTTTTTTGTGTAGATGAAAGGATTTGTTTATTTTGTTTTGTGTTGTGAGAGTGAGAGGGTCGGGATAAGATATGTGATATGACAAAAGGTTTAGCATTGAAGTTCTTATCAGTGTGTCTTTCTCCCTCTCAAAAAATGCTTCTCGAGTAGCAATTTTTGAAGGCATTACACACTCATATTTTTCATCATTTTTAGTGACTGAATCCCTTAGATCGAATTGCTTCGATACTAAGGTGTGATCCTTAGTTTTTGTGGGTGTTTGAATACCCATGCTTGGCCTCAATTTGAAACCTTGTGGCTTGACTAACTTAGTTGGCATTATAGTTTTTGGCAAACTATCAGCCGTCAACAGATTTGTTGATTTTTTACCGGTAGCCGTTTGCTCCGGAATAGCCAATTCTTTCTAGCCGTTTAGGCATGATGAATTGATTACCATTTTTGGTGCGGTGGTTAAACCGTCACTTGATGAACTTTCAGCACTATGGCTATCTTGTTCAAGGATCTGTGATGCTTTAGCCGTAAAGCAAGGGTTTCATCTATTCCATTCGTGTTACGTGGATTAGTCAAGTTTAATTTTAAAAATACTTAGAAACAGCTTCCCATTTGACTTATATTTCACCAAGCACCCCATTTTTATGACAAAGTAAACCCCACCAGCTAAACAAAGTCGTAAATAGATATGTGTTAGTATATATTTGATAAACAAAGTTTATTATATAAAAAAGTCGTAAATAGATAAAAAGTGAGGGTACGTTCTGTAAATTTTCTTTTTTTCTATTTATATTAGACGTCAACATTTTTTTATAAACCCGTGCGTATGTCAGAAGCATTGCAATATTTTGCTCGTTTTGTTTGCAATTCGAAGATCTTTCTGTGGGTACTTTTGTATCTGAATGAATCGGTAGATATGTGTTATATATTTGATAAATAAAGTTTATTATACAAAAGAGTCGTAAATAGTTAAAAGTTGAGGGTTAACTTTTCTTTTGTTTCTTTATTTTGAGCCGGGATAGAATTTTTTTTTTAGTGTGGGCCAATTTTGGGCTGACGGTTTTCGTAAAAACGACACCGTTTCCATCCATTTTTAGTATATATAGAAAAAAGTAATTAGCCAAAAAAAATTTCTGTAAGTAAATTAGCCAATTTTTCAACCCGTACTTATTTTGAGTGGTTTAGGGTTTTGATCCATCATGATAATTATAAGCATCAACGCACAGCTAGTTTGTAAGACGCATAACCTTCAATGAAACTATTTAAGATTGTGCACAAACCATGCATAGCAATCAAAACTATAACTTGACTTACCTATTTAAAAAAAAAACCTTGTTTGTCTGTGCGTACCATCTAAATCATGAAATATACAATACTTCGCTGCAGTTAAAGGCTCCTTTTGATCTTATCGTAACTTAATAATAATAGTTAGGCATGCTTAGTACAAAAGGTTTGGTAGCTGAAATTTTCAACCTTCTTCTCTGCATTTCAGTTTCAAATTTCTAAAAAACTTCAATATATGTGCACATTTGAATGAGAGTGTATTTAACACTTGTTTACTGCAATTTATGTAATGCAGTGATCACTCGTGCATCATGTTAGTAAATAAGAGAATACCGTGGTCAAAGTATTCCTGCAGGTCTTCAATTTACAGTTTCAATCTTTTGTGTGGATGTTTCAAATATCAAAGCTAGAAATGATAAGCTATATTACATTTTTACTATGTCAAAAGCAGGATAGTTAGTGTAATTTTGTCAATTCAGAATGCTTTGTTTCACTAAGTAGGTCCATGTTCTCCTAATGTACGCATGCCTTGTATGTGGTTAGTTTCCTGTGTATCCTGCAACATGTTAATAAGCTTTAGTGGGACTAGTCTAAAGATCAAGGAATTCATCTTTGTTGGTGTAAATGGAAGACCTGCAGGAATACTTTGACCACGGTATTCTCTTATTTACTAACATGATGCACCAGTGCATGTGATCTACTGCATTACATAAATTGCAGTAAACAAGTGTTAAATACACTCTCATTCAAATGTGCACATATATTGAAGTTTTTTAGAAATTTGAAACTGAAATGCAGAGAAGAAGGTTGAAAATTTCAGCTACCAAACCTTTTGTACTAAGCATGCCTAACTATTATTATTAAGTTACGATAAGATCAAAAGGAGCCTTTAACTGCAGCGAAGTATTGTATATTTCGTGATATAGATGGTACGCACAGACAAACAAGTTATAGTAAGTCAAGTTATAGTTTTGATTGCTATGCATGGTTTGTGCACAATCTTAAATAGTTTCATTGAAGGCTATGCGTCTTACAAACTAGTTGTGCGTTGATGCTCATAATTATCATGATGGATCAAAACCCTAAACCACTCAAAATAAGTACGGGTCGAAAAATTGGCTAATTTACTTACAGAAATTTTTTTTGGCTAATTACTATTTTCTATATATACTAAAAATGGATGGAAACGGTGTCGTTTTTACGAAAACCGTCAGCCCAAAATCGGCCCACACTAAAAAAAAATTCCATCCCGGCTCAAAATAAAGAAACAAAAGAAAAGTTAACCCTTAACTTTTAACTATTTACGACTCTTTTATATAATAAACTTTATTTATCAAATATATAACACATATCTACCGATTAATTCACATACAAAAATACCCACAGAAAGATCTTCGAATTGCAAACAAAACGAGCAAAATATTGCAATGCTTCTGACATACGCACGGGTTTATAAAAAAATGTTGACGTCTAATACAAATAGAAAAAATATTTATAGAACGTACCCTCATTTTTTATATAATAAACTTTGTTTATCAAATATATACTAACACATATCTATTTACGACTTTGTTTAGCTGGTGGGGTTTACTTTGTCATAAAAATGGGGTGCTTGGTGAAACATAAGTCAAATGGGAAGCTGTTTCTAAGTATTTGTAAATTTAAAGCTTTGACTAATCCGAGTAACATCGGAATGGAATAGGAAGAATCTCCTTGCCTTACGGCTAAATCATCACAGATCCTTGAACAGGATAGCCATAGTGCTGAAAGTTCATCAAGTGACGGTTTAACCACCGCACCAAAAATGGTAATCAATTCATCATGCCTAAACGGCAAGAAAGAATTGGCTATTCTGGAGCAAACGGCTACCGGTAAAAAATCAACAAATCCGTTGATGGCTAATAGTTTGCCAAAAACTATAATGCCAACTAAGTTAGTCAAGCCACAAGGTTTCAAATTGAGGCCAAACATGGGTATTCAAACACCCACAAAATCTAAGGATCACACCTTAGTATCGAAGCAATTCGATCCAAGGGATTCAGTCCCTAAAAATGATGAAAAATATCAGTGTGTAAAGCCTTCAAAAATTGCTACTCGAGAAGCGTTTTTTGAGGGGGAGAAAGACACACTAATAAGAACTTCAATGCTAAACCTTTCGTCATATCACATATCTTATCCCGACCCTCTCACTCTCACAACACAAAACAAAATAAACAAATCCTTTCATCTACACACAAACAAAAAATCCATCACTGTCACAAATACACACCAAAATCGTTACCACCTTCATAAAAAAACATGAAAATTATGGGGTATGCTTTGAAGGTAATCTGAATATGTTCTTTGCTTAGTTTCAAGAGAGGCTGAAACCAAACTTCAAAGTGGAACATATCAGGTTGGTTGGTTCGGGTTGAAAATAAAATGGTTTGTGTTGGAGCAGTTTGTTGTAGTAGGTATGTTGGATCAGTAATGGGTGTATTAGAGATACCTGAGCCTCATATGTTATTATTATACACACCCTTATTCACGGATGACTACCGAAAGCCCTTTATGGAATTTACAGTCAATTTGTTTTTGCCACTTGCGTTGCCATTTCACAAAAAGAGGTGCTGCCCACCTCAGTTAAATATAGGTATGCGATTTTGGTTAAGCTTGGAATTGACAAATTTAAACTCTTATCTACTTAAGCTTGGGATTCACACTTGATCGCCTACTTTAACATTTTTTACTGCGTTTCAGCGAACATTTTTTTCACAGCCATTCGTCGACTCAACCATCATCTGGTGTTACCCTGGTAAGTGTATCAGGTTTCTCCTTTAGTCCGGATTTCAAGCCGTATTTTATTTTCCAAAATCCCTAGAGTGTTACGGTCGTAGATTCATAGGTTTAAAAAAATGTGGCACCGTTTAGCTTTTAGCTGTTTCTTTCATATGCATGTGGTTACATTGTTTTCAACTCTTCCAAAAACCACACTGACTAAATTTGCATTGTGTCAATTCGTTACGACTTATAATTATAGCCTGCAAATAGATATTGCTTAACTGAAAATTGCCACTTACATTACGTGCCTAAATTAGCATAACACGCCTACATTTGACACTACAAATAAGCTAACTAGCATAAAACACTTAGAACATTGGTGTTGGTCGTTTTTGTAATGATCTTTAGTATATTATACAATTAGCCAATTTTTAGACAAGTACTTTTTTTGAGTGGTTTATGGTTTTGATCCATCATGATTATTATGACCACCAACGCACAGCTATTTGTAAGACGCATAGCCTTCAATGAAACTATTTAAGATTGTGCACAAACCATAGCAATCAAAACTATAACTTGACTTACTATAACATGTTTGTCTATGCGTACCATCTAAATCACGAAATATACAATAGTACAATACTTTGCTGCAGTTAAACGCTTCTTTTGAATCATAACTTAATAATAACTGTTGGGTTATGGTAGTCGGATAGCACGTATACGTTACGAATATATGAGCTTATTGGGGGCACACACATTAATACACGGAGAATATGTTCTATACTTCACAAACGTTATTAATACAAACCACAAGGACTAAACCGAACTAAGACATAAATGTGTTGTTGTCTTAAAATTGGAAACGAATAGGATATTCCTTAAGGGTTCCAGGTTCGGTTTAGATAAGGAGAAAAAGGAAAAGATGTGTTGTGATTAGAATAGGACTTGTTTCCTAGTTTATCAAGTAGGATTCAAGGGCTATAAATACCCTTGATATCTAACTCATTATTCACGACTCATAATTCTCAAAAACCCTCAAAATAGTTTTCGGTTTTCCTTATTTCTCTCTCTGAAAACCTTAAAACATACACAAGAACTCTGTCGCCACCATAATCTTATCACCGTCGCATCTGCCGAATCCGCCACCATCTCTTGGTGGTTTAGGTGGTTTCAGGTAGTTTCGGTTTGTTGTTGGTTTAGGTGTCTTTTGTATTTGGTGATTTTTGATTATTTAGTCATTGGTTTCGAGTGTCCATCACCATCTCGCGGTTGCTCTATCATCGTCTCGTAATGGTTTTTAGGTTTACATCTTTCGATATGTGGGCTTAACTTTAAACGCCGATCATAGCACGTTGAGGCTAAAAACCGTCTACACGGTTTGTTCTTTTTTTGTACTTTTGTTTTTTTAATCTTTTGAAATCCGTTAAGATCCATTTCCGAAATCATTTTTGAGGTCGGTGAAAAAATTATAAAAATTAGCCGAAAATGGGATCTTGTGATTATTTCGGAGATTTAGCCGATTTATTGTTTATGGTGCGTGTATATGAGATCTGACACATGTTTGAATTTGGTGGTTTAAAGTGTTTGGATCAGTTACGAAACAATAGTTTTATTGTCGAGGAAAAATGATTAAAATTAATGCTACAAGAAATTTATGCAAGATAATCTAACCTTTCAGATAGCATCTTAACTGAAGATGGAACAATTTGCTATTGTGTTTGTTTGAAACCGTAATGAAAAATGTTTGTGAACTATTCGCCTAGTATGTTTTTAATTGTTGTTCAATATAAATATATGATTGTATTTTAAAGTAATGAGGTGTATTAATCATTTATTAATTACGTATTAATTATTTTCATATTCAAATATTTATGTAATGAGGTGTTATAATAGAAGTATTAATTATGCATTAATTATGTTTTAACTGTTAAGTTGTAATTATGTTTTATGACATGCACAATATGCATAAATAATTGTAAGTTGAAAATTCAACCTTTTAAAACTACAATGCAAAAGTCGTCCTTGTGGTTTGGTCAAATTGAGTATTTCGTCTTGAATTTTGAAAAGTGCGATATGTATGCCTGTATGTAAACTTTGAGTTTGATTTCGTCTTTGACTAAAACGAAATGACCAAAATACGTTTATGTTTTCTTGTTTCTAAGGGTATTTTAGTAATTTCAGTTTAGTTAAAGACAAAATTAGACCCAAGGTTTTCCTACAGGGACGCTACGTGCAGTTTTCAAACCACAAGGACGAAACACATTCCATTTCTAAAAAATCACCCACTTGTCCATCTCCACCATTTTCTTCAATGGCTTCTTCTTTGATTGATCTGAATCTCTGACCTGATCCAATTGATAACCCTAAACCAATTATCACCCCCAAAATTGAACCTAAATCTGAACCAATTGATGACGTGTTACATACCCGTAACCCTAACCCTACACCAATTACAACTGTTGTATCTCATGATGACATGGCAAATAACAACAATGTTTTATTAGAATACAACAGGATACAAGAATTGTTCCGTATAACTTTTCCTGCCAAATTGGAACAACAACAAACTTTTGATGACGTCACTGACACGTCACAGGCTATTATAAATGTTCCTAGTAACCATGTAGCTGTTAATAATAATGGTAATGGTAATATGATGACATCATCACGTAGGAAGAGTTTACAGAGGTCATCTCAGTTAGTTAAGGTGACGAACCTAACGATAGATGACGAAATGTATTTTCGAGACGTAGTTAGGAAGACTAGGATGATATATGATTCACTTAGGGTGTTGATGGTAATGGAAGATGATAAACGTAGGGCGGCGGCGATAAACGTGGGAGGCGGGGCGTTAGGGTCGCGCGTTAGAGGGGATTTAAAAGCGGCATCGGTGATGAAGGATAGGGGGTTATGGTTAATTGGGATAAAAGGATAGTTGGCGCGATACCGGGGGGGCATGTGGGGGACTTTTTTTCTTTAGGATGGAGTTGTGTGTGGTGGGAATGCACGGGCAGGCGCATGCCTAGATTGATTATTTGACGTCGAGTCGGAGTTTTAAACGGGAGAGTATTGCAACGAGTATGATTGTTTCGGGTGGGTATGAGGATGACGAGGACGCGAGTAATGTGATTGTGTATACGGGGCACGGTGGGCAGGATAAGGATTCGAGGCAGGTGGTGCATCAAAGCTGGATGGTGGGAATTTGGCGATGGAGGGGAGTATGCATTACGGGATTGAGGTGAGAGTTATACGGGGGTTTAAGTATGAAGGGAGTGCGAGTGGGAAGGTTTATGTTTATGACGGGTTGTATAAAATTGTCGAGGCGTGGTTTAATGTTGGTAAGTCGGGTTTTGGTGTGTTTAAGTTTAACCTTGTTAGGATAGTGAATCAAGTTGAGATGCGGAGTGCGGTACTTAAGTTTGCGAATACTCTTAGAGCTAGACCTTTAGAGGCTCGCCCTGTGGGGTATGTTAGTTTTGATATTTCAATTAAAAAGGAAAACGTCCCCGTGTTTTTGTTTAATGATATTGATAATAATCACGAGCCAATGTACTTTGAGTATTTGGCTACGACTGTTTTCCCGCAATTTGTGTATCACCTCGGAGTGAAGGGCGGCGGGTGTAGTGTTTCTGGATGTACTCTTGATTGTTTATGTGCGTAGAAGAATGGGGGCGAGTTTGCTTATGATGCGAATGGTCTTCTCGTTAGAGGAAAACCGTTAATATTTGAATGTGGACCACACTGTTGTTGTCCTCTCGGTTTTCAAAACTGAGTCAGTCAAAAGGGTGTGAGGAATAGGTTTGAAGTGTTTAGATCGCGGGAAACGGGTTGGGGAGTTAGATCATTGGACTTGATACAAGCTGGTTTGTTTATATGTGAATATACCGGAGTTGTGCTTACTAGAGACCAAGCAAACTATTTACTATGAACGAGGATGCTTTAGTCTATCCGAATAGATTCGGGGAGAGTTGGGTGGAATGGGGGGACTTATCTCCAATATTTACTGATTATGTACGTCCGTCGTACCCGTCTATTCGTCCGTTGGATTATGGTATGGATGTATCTAGAGTGAGAAACCTTGCTTGTTATATGAGCCACAGTGCGTGCTCGAACATTTTAGTACAATTGGCGTTGTATGAACACTCACATTATGCGTTTCCTCACCTTATGCTTTTTGCCATGGAGAATATTCCTCCTTTGCGAGAGCTTAGTCTAGATTACGGAGCAGCACCACCAGACGAGGCTTCGCCGAAGCTAGCAATATGTAATTAAAGCAGTTTCTGATTTATTGGTTTTTTATGTGTGCGTCTCCCATTGCAGATTCTGGGAATCATGATACACCGAGGTAACTACCCTTTTCTCATATCGACAGTTATGCTATATTTGCAATAATCTGTTTTTCTTGCATATTCACCGTTTTTTTGCTTTACTGTTAAAATGACCCTGCAGCAGGAGGAATAAGGTCTATTAGTTGCCATATCATGTTCTTGTCATATTTATCCATGGTGGTTCCCGTTTGTTTTCCGAGGTTCCTATATTTGGTCACCATCTAGTTTGTTTTTGTCATTGTTTTTGTGTACATGCTTAGCGCTTCGTTTTAGATATCCCATATGATTACAAAGTACAACATAGATTAGAAACAATACATTGAGGACTTCAGGAATTTCCAGGCACACGAAGGCTATGTTTGTCACTTTGTCTATGCGGGTTTGTGGTTGGCAGTTGCTAGGTGAAATAAGTTACAGACGTGCGTTTATAAAAGTTTGGTCATTGCTATTGTGCTAAATCGGAAATCCAAGGGAATGAGGGAGAACGATGGTAGACTTTACATAACTATTGATTGAAAGTTTTTCTTTTTTGTTTGCCGTTCTGAATAGAATATTTGCACAAGTGGCACTAGTCAAGGCGTTACTTTCTTAGTCTGTTGGTCACTCGTCGAGAGGCATATACACTGCTATAGCAGTTTCATATGCCCTGATGTACTTTTGTGTATCCCCACAACATAGGTAGCTAGTTAGCATGCATCGTTTGTGTATGATCCATATCACCAGAATTCTTATTTTGGAATGATTTTCCTCTATCTACTTAAGTACCACCATTGTTATACGTTCTTCTTCTTGGGTAAATCTTATATATGTATATTCACTTGAATGTAGTATGCCCAAATGCTGTTTTCATTCCCTAATTTTTAAGGATGCTAGCCACCTTTGAACCGATTTAGCTAGGTTTGTTCTGCCGTTCTGTAGTCATGTACAGTGTCAGATCTTTCTGTTCTCATTCTTGTGGACATACTCCATAGACGGGTATATTAGTCCATCATAGTCTGAATGTACTTTGTAGGGAATCTTTTAGGAGTCCATAATCCATATGAAGGCAAATTGTTGTTTCAGGAGTCCAGCATTCGTCATGTAATTATGCCTATAATGAATGCATTACGCTTTGCCTAAATGTACTTTGTAGAGAATCTTTAAGAAATTTCCCCTGTTCTCGTGCATTATATTTTATATGTTTTATACTTTATATGGATGGTCATAATTTGGGGCCCTCTTGGCTCATTGACGATATGAAATTATGGCGTGATCTAATTAGCTGTTTCGTATAAGCAAATTCGTTTACATTCCATCGATTTGATATATGCTAATTATCACATGATACATTTTGCCTCTTGTAGACAGGCGCAAGATGGTTGGTTGGAACTCTTGCAGCTCGGAGTCTAAACGTTTAGAAGTGACATCAGAAGTTTTTCAAGGTTTTCCAATGTTGCAAATCAGCTGTGGCTTCACTGCATTTAAGCATTTTCAGACAAAAGTCAGTGGTGACTCTACTACAGCGGCTTATCATGTATGAACGTGTTGTTTTATGCTGACTAGTTTAATAAGAGTAGAATCCCAATGACTTCTGTTGTAAACTTTCTATGTGCTAGGATCCACCAATCGGTTCTCAAATACTTTATTACTTTAGCATGTATAGTATATATATATATATTAAGTTCAATGTATTGCAATGCATGTAAAGCAACTGTATCCGGCCTGTTCGTGTGAGTTGAGTCTGCTCTAAAATTTTTTGTTCTTTCATATGCCGAGGATGGCATGTACTTGATTGGATTGATATACAGACGTTATCTTTGTTTTATTCAGATATTTTCTATGTATACATTTTGTTATAGTATGTGATAGAAGGGCGGTTGGTGATAAATGTTGCTTGGCCCCGTGCTTATTGCTACGAAAATGTCAATGCACGGGAAAGAGGGACTGGTCATGTGATTCCAGTTATTACTTGTGTAACCTTTACCTTTTCTTTATTTATTGTTTCTCCCAACTTGAATTCAGCAAAAGCTGGATCATAAATAAATGCTGCTTAGAAGTTACATCATATACACAGATCTCCTTTGAAAGCCACACCTCGGATTTCAACGGTTAGATCTTCTTTCGTCTCATGGATAACTTATCACTGTTGCACACAGAGCCATCTTTCTGCATTTATACGAATGAAGATGGATCTTGTGAGAGTAAGAAAGGAGACGCGGAGATAAAAGGTTCGTCAGGTAGTGAATTTACTTTTGCAGAAACAAGTGAAGAATTAATCACAGAGGATGATGTCGGAGCGCAAATGGAACCACCACAGAGTCCGAAAATGTATCTTGCGACTGGTCTTGGTATTGATGTTATGGGAGGTGTCGACGAGGAGTATTATAGGATAATGGTTAGTGAAGATCCTTGCAATCCTACGTATTTGAAGAACTATGCTCAGCTTCTGCAGGTGTGTAATCATTTGTTTTTGACCCATAGATAAAACATAATAATCTTGAAATGAAATTTTGACTAACGTGACAGTCCAAGGGAGACGTTAGTGGAGCCGAGGATTACTACTTGCGTGCTACAGCAGCAGATCCTAAAGATGGTGAAATTATGATGCAGTATGCAAAGTTAGTATGGGAGCTTCACCGCGACAACGATAAGGCCTTAACTTACTTTGAGAAAGCCGTGTTTACTGCTCCTGAAGACAGGTATGCACTTGACTTCTAACGGTCAAACTGTGTTTATGTATGTTCGTGTGATTAAAATATGTTTACAGTCGACTTATCAGGTATTTTGTTTACAGCAACATTCTTGCAGCTTATGCCCGATTTTTATGGGAAGTAGACCAAGTACAAAATGAAAATTAAATCATGCTTATTTTTCATTCAGGTGACTTTGTACGCCTTTATATAAGTCGTTTTCTTGCATAACTGAAATCAAGTCTAATTTTTTTATATGCTTTCGTACAGATGATCAAGGGTGATTGATTGGGCATAAGATCAGAGCTGTTGCATTAAAGATGTGATATGTTTAACATATACAAGTACTGTTTTTAGTTTAGATAAGTGACCGGTAACACCATGTTTGTCGTTTGATTTGCAAATTTAGGTAACTACGTAGCATTGACTTCGAATGTTGGATGATGTAATTGGTTTGTGACGATGTTGGCTCATTTTATAAGTCCTTCCTATCTGTAATGAATATCTCAGACGTCACGTATAAGGATGGCAACATATCGGGTATGGGCGGGTTTTAGAATATCGATACCCAAACCCGTTTCTATATCACCACCCATGCGCGCCTCAATACCCGGCGGGTACTCGTTTTACCTAGGTAAACTTTTTTAAGGTGTATTAGACTTAGGTGGAGTCGTTATTGGTGATCAACCACCTCCACATCAGCATCCACTCATGCCCGCCAAACTTCCGTTTTAAGAATTTACATATACCTCATTAAAACATAAACATACTATGGGGGTGTTTGTTTCGGCTTATTTTGAAATTTGTGGGCTTATATAAGTTTATTATGATATGATAAACTTATATAAGCCCGTAAGTCTCAAAATAAGCCAAAAAATTGAGTCTTATGAAATATAAGCTGAAACCAAATTTGATTTCGGCTTATATTTCATACCCAATTTTCTGGCTTATTTTGAGATTTTGGGGCTTATATAAGTTTATTATCCCCTAAGTCTCAAAATAAGCCAGAAAATTGGGGCTTATGAATTATAAACCCAAATGGGCTTATGTTTCATAAGCCGAAACAAACACCCCCTGTAAAACCATAAAGCAAAACATTGAAAAAACATAAAAAATGAGTGGAAAAAAAATAGATATAGTAAATTACTGTTTTACCCTTGGTTAAAGTTAGTCATTTATTCACCTTCCCTCCAATTTTAATTCAAATTTAACTAGTTACAAGTACTTAGTTATGGAACATGTTTCGAATAATACTAAATCTCAGATCATCAATCTTTACACATCGAGCGCGTACTGTCACGACAGTTGTCAATTTAAAGCCTTTGAATTCAAAGATAACATCTTTAATGAGAAATGGGCATGTTGCAGAAGCACATAAGGTGTTTGACGAAATGCCTCAAAAAAACACTGTCACATGGAATTCCATGATTAGCGGGTTCTTTCGTAACGGGAATATGGAAAAAGCGTTAGAATTGTATGGTGAGATGCCTGAACGTGATGTTTTCTCGTATAATACTGTGATCGCCGGGTTAATGCAGTTTGGGGACGTGGACGGTGCTAAGGGCGTGTTTGATCGTATGAGGTGTAAGGATGTTGTGACATGGAATTCTATGATAAGTGGGTATATTAAGAATGGTTTTATGGATGAGGCGTTAGTGGTTTTTGATATGATGCCTTTTAAGGATGTGATTTCTTGGAATTTGGTGATTTCGGGTTTGATAGATATGCGAGAGATAGGTTTAGCTGAGAAGTTGTTTGGAGAGATGAGTGAAAGGGACGTTGTGTCGTGGACGTTGATGATGTCGGGTTTTCTAAGTGTTGGACGGGTTGTAGAAGCTAGGAAATGTTTTGATTGTATGCCGATGAAAGATGTTCAAGCTTGGAACACAATTATCTCGGGTTATATTAAGGAAGGACACGTTCATATTGCTCATGTGTTGTTTCACAGTCGACTAATTAATGATGCTATGAGCCTTTTCCGCCAAATGCCACAAAAATGTCAAAGAGTGTGGAATGCAATTGTACTGGCGATGATAAGGAATGGGTTGATTAATGAGTGTCATGCGGTTATTGAGAAAAGTCCGTATCAGAACATAGTGTCACGTACGAATTTGATCATTGGTTACTTCAGTATTGGCGAGGTAGTAAATGCAGTGAAGCTTTTTAATCTAATGCCTACCCTTGACACAACTGTGTGCAATGTCATGATATACGGACTGGGAGAAAGCGATCACGGAGAGGATGGTATGAAGTTATTTATTACAACTAAGAAACGTAATTTATCCTTAGATGAATCGACGTATACCAGTGTTTTAACTATATGTTCAAGTTTGCCATCATTAGATCTCGGAAAACAAACGCATGCTCAAGTGATAAAGTCAGGAATTAATTGCTTCACACCTGTTTCGAATGCATTGCTTACTATGTATGCTAGATGCGGGGACTTAGATTTTGCATTACTAGAATTCTTTTCCATGTCCAAACATGACATAATTTCTTGGAATTCGATAATATGTGGATTAGCTTACCATGGTTATGGTGAGAAAGCCTTAAAGATGTTCAAACAGATGACGCTGACAAATATCAAACCCAATGAGATAACATTTGTTGGTGTGCTGTCGGCGTGTAGTCACACAGGACTAGTAAAAGAAGGAAAATATTACTTTGATATCATGCGGTATGAATACTTGATTAAGCCAACTAGTGAGCACTATACTTGTATTATTGATTTGTTCAGTAGATTTGGAGTGATTAACGAAGCGGCTGGCATATTGAAGAAAATGATAGCAGATGGAATTGAAGTTCCAGCTAGTGTTTGGGGTTCCATGCTTGGAGCATGTAGATTGCACAAAGAATACGAGTTGGGTAAGATGGTTGGGGAAAAGATGTTAGAGCTAGAGCCTTCGAATAGTGGCGCTTATATGATATTGACAGAAATGCATCTGCATAGTGAAAACAGAGACGTAGCTGCGAATATTTTGGTTCGTATGAGAGACAAAGGGATCAAGAAACAACCCGGGTGTAGTTGGATTGAGGTAAACAACAGCGGGCATGCATTTGTTGCAGGTGAGAATTCACACCCCGAGTTTCAAAGTATCTGCTTTCTTTTAAACCTGATGCATATGGCTATGGATATTGGTTAACGCTTATTATCAATTGGATATAAAATGGATATTTATCTGAAATGGTCGATAACACATTGTTTGTTTATATGTGGTTTTAAGTCAAGTAAGATCTGTCTGTATACATAAAAGCAAAACAAAACAAAAAACATATATATCTGTTTTCTAACTTCTAATTGTACATATATGATCACAATCTCATTTTTCACACCTTACGATTAAATGCCCTGAAGAGTCACCATTTCCATGAATAACCGCTTTTCTTCTCGAGTTCATAAGTCTTCTTGCACTTGGCATGTGTGTTATGACACAAATTATGATCCTTCGAATCTGAACATTCTGTTTTTGCTTTAGTTTTGTTTTTTGTTCTGCGCATTACATCATTCTCTACACACACGACAGCCAAAAGTTATAAGCGATTAGTCTCGTTAAGTTTGACTGTAGTCTAATTCGATACCAGAAGGATGGTAGTACCTGGACTCGATAACACAGCCCGTGGTGGCAGGACAGAACTTGGCTTATATTCATCTGCGACTTTTACGTTGACCTTATTTGTCTTACTGTCCTCTGCAACTTTTTTAGTAATCTTACCTCTAGTTGGTGATTTCTGCACATCTGATTCAACATACAAATAATCTATAAATTTAGCAAAAGGCTAGGTTGATGATCAAATATTTAGATGGGTAGACTAGCAAACGTGCCTGAACCTGACTTATGAGCCCTCACGTGTGGTGGTGTTTTACCATCTTTATCATGTTTTGCAGCCTTAGGAGATGGATGATCATGTAAACATGGAGACTGAAAATCCTTCAAACAAATCCTCTGGAACTCTGGTGGGTCGTCTTCTTGCCTCACCTTCACCTTTGGATACACTTGCAAAATTCAAAAACCAAAAACCAGTTAATACGTAAAAAAGAACATAGCCTTAGATGAACATAACGAAATATGCAAACAAAATCGTACTTGTTTTCTTAGAAATGAAAGATTGTTGATATTATATGATTCCGGGTAATTTTAGATTATCCAAACTAGGGGAGAACTGGATTTGAAGCTGGGATAACAATATGAAATCCGTGTGAAAAAAAAAGGTCAACATCAATGGGCAATATATTTGTATATGTGGGTGGCTCTTATGAATGATGGTGGGTCAAAAAGAACACTACTAAATCAATACATTCCAAGGGTCATTCCTAGCTTTCTGGGGGTTGGTCAACGTTTCTCTTCTCTTCTAGTACCCATTACTTTTTCATTAAAGAAATAGCGCAAACTATGCTGAATAAGTTGCTGTGATCTGAACCTTGATCAGCTGAGAAATAAGTTTATACAAAACCTATGCATACCCTTCAAGGTTAAAACAATCTATCTGAACTGGGTCATAGTATGGACGGTCCCTACTAAACATACTAACCCGAAACAGTTGAAGAAACACTTCATACAACAGGGCAACCATTATATGAATAGCACATGTTGAGGCGATTTACGCGACTGACAAGACTTGGGTACAAGGGCAACTCTAACTAGATATTCCTACTTCAATACACGCCAACGGCGCAGGGACTATAGTTACATTTGAAATTACGCATGCGAATGGCCTAGCTGGTACCTCAATATAGGTAGCTCCTTCCTTCCTACTTCTTAATTTGATATTTGAATACTAGCATTTATTGTATGACTCGTGTGTAACTCATGGAGATGGTTTCGTGTATAACCATGACCTTATTGCTGTTAGATAATCCTTATGAGGTAGCTTCAATGAATCCCCATATCTTCTGCATAATTTCATGTATGGGGCTTGGTAGGGTTATCTTGTTATATATAAGCATCGCCGACCTGGGTGCCTTTTTTTTTGTTGATCTCGTATTGTCGGACATACATAGTGGTATACTGGTATGTGAAAATGATTTGTAAGATAGATGGATCTTCTGCATAATTTCAAGTCTCGATAGAGTCATTTGTATTCGTTTAAAAAAGTCAGATATACATGGGTTTATCTTCCTGTCAAAATGAGATTTGCAAGCTATTCATTCACTAGCAAATGATGTTCCATTAAAATGTGTAACGACAGACGAAACTATCCACAAAAACTCAAAAAGACACTAGAGAGCATATAGCGGCACAAGGTTTGTCATTCTTTGTGGCGCGCATAACCTTCAGCCAATCACCCCATTTTGACTCCTCGGTCACCAAACTATACACGAGTCTTACAGCGTTTCATTGGTGACTGCTGATGTAGTTACAGTATAAGATATCTTCTTTACGGTAATGTGGACGTAACCAGGAATCGAACCCAAAACCCTCAGGTATGTAGTTTTCATTTGCTTAAAATTTACTGTGTACTCCCTCGTCCCATTTTTATTTCCCATTTAATTTCCGCCTTTCTATTTTTAGAAGTCGCTAAATTAATTGCCCGCTACGAAAAATAATAGGTGAAATTTAATGCAAGTTACGATATTACCCTCGTTGAAATTATTATACAAACATTAAAGAAGACTTTAATTAATAAACTAAGGGTAAACTGTCATTCCTGCCAAAAAGTAAAAAAAAAGAAAACAGGTAGAATAAAATCACATTATATAAACTGTGAATTTATTGTCGAAAAACAATAATTTTAGAACTGAGAAAAGTGTATTTATACAGAATGAACCAAAACAAAATTTCAAAATAAAGAAAAGTTGTTTTCACTTTTCAACTCAGACAACTTTGTAAAGTTTTGACATGGAAAAATAAAGGAAAAGATAAAAAGATAAAGTAAAATGGACATATTCATGTTATAGTTTGAAAACTTTTTCCAGCTTTGAAAATCGTACCAAAGAGATAGACAAGTTGAAGAAATCGAAAGGCTAATATTCGAGGCCAGATAGATAAAAACAACCTAACTAGCACATGCATTATTGTTGTTGTAGATACTTATTATTTTTAATCTAAAACATCTGTTATTTACCAAGATAAAAAGAATCACATTTACTAGGTACTACTCGTGGTTTTAAAAGTAAACTTCCATGATGGCTTTAAGGTCCACGTATCAGCAAAAACATGAGGCGTAACTTTACGTACGCAATCAATCAAACGTATGCTTAAGAAAGTGAGATAAGAAATGGAAAAATAGATGATAAGAAACATATAAGACAAAATACGTGAAGGCTCTTTTAAATTCAATTTCGATAAAAATCGTTTTTTAATAGAAATGAAAAAGATCAGATATAAAGATATATTTAAAATACGATGTAAATATATAAATTTATAAATATTTTCATATTCTGTGCCGCTTTAAGTCACGCCTTATTTTAAGACGAAAGTAGTAATCTTTACCTAAGATAAAAAAAAAATCACTTTTACTACTACTACTCTTTCCTTCATCTTTTTCACCATTCACAAACATTTCATTCTTACAATTTAACACAACAAATTAAATATCCTGTTTGCTTTTCAGGATAATAAATTAATAACATTTCTACATTCATTTCTAAACCTACCAAAAACAACTTGCTTCATGGGTTTGAAAAAGACCCTAACCCACCTCAAAAATTGGATCTTTGGTTCTTCAATACATACCCTTTTCAATAATCTGTCCACAAAACATTACCCCCAGTCAAAAAAACACGTACAGTAACTTTTACATATTTTACTTAAGGGGTGTTTGGGTTAGCTTATTTAGCCGTCTTACGACCTTACCTGGTTTCGGAAAAGTCGATAAGCTCACTTTTTAGAACTTATGGGCCATTTCAAAATCAGGTAAGGTCATAAGGCGCCGCTAAATAAGCTAATCCAATCACCCTTTTAGTTATACTTACCATCATCTTTCTTCATTGCTTTTCTAGCAATCAACAAAAACACAATCAAGAACCCAACTCCAGCTGCCCCTCCCAATATTATCGCCACGGTTTTCCCTGTATTCGAACCTATCACACAATACCAACTTCACTAAGTGACCAAATTCACATTTTCAACAATAAAGTCACAAACTTTATATAACACATTTACTATTCGTTTCGGCTTATGGCTTATTTGGTTTTGAGCTTACGTTTCATAAGCTCACTTTTGTGGCTTAGTTTGAAACTTTTCGGCTTATATAAGTTCATTATGACATAATAAACTTATATAAGTTTCAAAATAAGCTACAAAAAGTGAGCTTATGAAACATAAGCCCTAAACCAAATAAGCCGAACAAAGGGCTAATAGCATGATAATGTATAATAGTTGTCACGATTTCCTTCTATATGTGTCGAACAAATTTTTTTGCTATTCTATGTACTAAACTTGATTTTATAGCATTTTTTTTGTATTTTATAACCATTTTGCCCCTCATTTTATTAACCCGGGAGGGACAAAATGGTCATAAAATACAAAAAAATCAAGTGAGATTATGAAACATAAGCCCTAAACCAAATAAGCCGAACAAACGCCCCTTACATATATACCTGAAGAAGAGCTTGGAGACGAATAATCTGGCGAAGAAAACGAACTAGAACCCGAAGAAGCCGAAGGTCTATCATTCTTAGGTGCACCATTAGGAAAATAGTTATAACTAATAGAACATCTATGCAAATAAATTTGACCAGAAACTGAGCTACCACATTCAACTTGTGCTCTTTGAACAGCACCTTTAATACAAGTACCACAATCTGAAGTGCTTAAATCACCTTGACATTGTCCTAAAACATAAAAAGCCTGATAACTAGTAGTATAAAACCCCCCATTATTACTACTACCTATAACATTTTCCAATGAAGAAAAAGCTGAATCTCTTGTTTGTTGATACCCATTACTTGAAGTGGTTTTCCCACATGTTTTGTAAAGCATTTCCATACCAGAAATCTGAGCAAAACCCGAAACCTCGTACAACATGTAACAACCTAGGAGCTGGATTCTGGCTGCAACAGTTTTGCCACATAGTTTGTCCATTAAGATAGGCAGCCTGCTGACACAAGTGTAGCATTCTACATTACTAAGATCACCTCTACATTGGAAAAGACCAGACACAGATGTTTGACCTGTTCCACTTGTTGTCTTGTAAAACTTTGACTTGGAAGATTGTTGGATGAGGGTGCCAAAGATGGCGGAAAGTGCTGATGAGTAGACACCATTGGGATCTGATAAGGGTTGTTTTGCACAGCCTTTGTAGACTAGGTTTGAGTTGTCTGGTGCAGGAGAAACATGAAGAAACAAAGTGGTGAGGGCTAGGATGATGGAAGGAACTAAGAAGGGTTTCATGGGTGAAAATGGGTCAAAATGGTTTTTTTTTAGGTTTTAAATCATGGGTAGGTGTTTGAGATGGATTTGATTAGGGTTTTGAGTGTGGTGTGGCCTACTGTGTTTAACTTTAGGGTAGGATTTTGTTTTGGTAGATTTGCAGTTGAAGTGAGAGTGAGGAGGATATGAGTACAGTGCTTGTCCAAAAAATAAAGTGTACTGTACAGTGTTTCTGTTTGTGTTTTTAGGCAATCAACTTTGACTCATACTTTACAAAAGTCTAGTTAATTACTCTTAGCTTAATAAAATATTAATCCTGTCACAGTTAGTTTAAGGAGTATCTAACTTGGTCTTGATAGCTAAAGAGGTTTTTAACCCGCGCTCGCTGCGGAGCACAAAGTTATATGTCAAGTACTAACTTTGTAACGGAACGATAATTTAAAGACTATTTCCGTGTGTTTCATTATTAAGGACTAACTTTGCAACGGAACGATAACGCAAGGATTATTTTCGTATAGTATTTATTAGAGGTGGCAATTTCTGACCCGACACGAAACCCGACCTGAAACCGACACGAAAATTAACAGGTTCGGGTTGAGTCTAATAGATTTTGGGTCGGGTTTGGGTCGACTCATCTGACCCGTTTATTAAACAGGTTAGGTTCGGGTTGAGAATAAATTAAGTGGGTCGACCCGTCAACCTGTTTAAGATTTTTTTCTAAAATTAAAAATTATTTATATTTTATTAAATGTGTTAAATGGGTCAAACGAATCGTCCCGCAAACCCGTTTAACATGTTTAACCCGTGTAATGTGCCAACTTTTGTATATAAAACGAGTTAAATGGGTCAACTCGAAACCCGTTTAACTAATTTAACCCGTGTAACCTATTTAACTCGCCAACCCAAGTATATATATGGGTTACATGGGTCAAGTTCGGGTTATGGGTAAACAGGTTAAGGTTGACATAGCTGACCCGATTATTTAAATGGGTCAGGTTCGGGTTGAGGTTTTCTGACCTGCCAACCCGAACCCACCAACCCGAACCCGACCCAAATTGTCACCCCTAGTATTTATCTCGGGGTTGGTGAAATATGTCAAGTACTAACTTTGAACAAACGATAATTTAAAGATCTATTCCGTGTAGTTTCATTATTAGGACTAACTTGGCAATCGGAACGATAACTCAAGATTATTTTCGTATAATATTTATCTCAGGGGTTGGTGAAATTTTTTTGGATCATCCAACACAAAGCAACAAACTACATACAGACAAAGAAGAAATAAATTACAGAACTCAATCCTTGCGTTACCATTCCCGACATGCAAATTTTATTTTAATAAAGGACTAACTTTGCAACGGACCGATAACCACAAAGACTATTTCTGTAAATAAAGACTAACTTTGCCCACTCATTAAGTGACAATAAGGGAAAAAGAAACACCCCCTTAGCTTAATAAAATATTAATAATGCACTAGCATCATATGTAATGGTGACCGCAGGTGACTAGTCGTCCGTGCCACTTCGGCGTAAACTTAGTTTTTTCTCTATAAAATCAAATGTAAGAAGGCGATCACGGTCAACATATAAAACATACCAAAAAAACAATTTAATAGATAAGCACCCACAAACAAGTCGGTCGCCTGGGCGACCGAATCTCCCAACTTTTCATAAGGGGACGCTAGTGGGGGGACGCCTTCTAGATGGCGACTAACCACAAGGTCAACCACCCATTACGAGTAGTCTTACAATTAGGGGTGCAAGTGTTGGCTTGAACTCGAGCTAAAAAATGATCGAGCTCGGCTAACTTTTTGCATTAGTTAAAACGTCGTTTGGCTCGTGAGTTATTTTTATAGCTCAAGTTTAGCGCGAACTCGACTCATATAAACGCATATTTGTTTTCTTTACTATTTTAAAAGCTACTCGTATATCAACAAATGTGTTTAGGATGGAATAATTTAACGAGTTGGAATTTAATTTGTGCGTTGCGGCGGGGGCAGCACGGTTTATGAAACTTTAAAAAAATGCTACCACAAATTTTCATACATTTTTTATAAGAACGTGTATTGAACTTTAATATTTTTTATAAAATTGTACGCACGTTTAAAGCGTATCAATATTAGACTCGTTTTGGTTGTAATTTAAAGGCTTGTATTTTTCATTAAAAATGCGTCACATATTTGCTACATATAGATAAAGAAAACTTGTATTAAAAAGTCGTAATTAGTGAGAATTTGAAGGCCACTTTGTAATTTTTTTTTAATACAAAACAATGTACCACTTTTTTAAATATTTTTTGTATGAGTAACATGTGGATAATTAAGCAAAAAACGGTATAAGCCCAACAAAATAGTCATGATATATGGCCGAATATAGGTTGTTGGTCCAGAATACACAAAAGGACAAAATTAAAATATGCTCCATAGTATATTGTAGAATGTGTGTGTTGAAAGTTTTTATATATTTTTTCTTTTTAAAAACGTATATTAAACTTCAACATTTTAAAATAAACCATACTCACGTCTGGAACATATCAATATTAGGCTCATTTTGTTCGTAATCCAGAGGCATTTATGTCGGTATATTTTTTATTTAAAAATTTTATGTAAAAAAATCGTAAATAATAAAAACTTGAGGGGCCTTTTTTGTAAATTTTTTACTAATCTTTAAAATGAGCCAGGTGGTCTAAATTTTTAAAAGATTTTTGGTTATTTCTTACTGGGCCATTAAACCCCCAACATGCTTTTGAGCCCACAACATGCTCTTTCTAATATATATAAATTTTCTAATTTTTTATTTATTTCAAAAGCTATATGATAGTATAATATTATCATACTCGTTTTGTTTGGATTTGTTAAAGACTAAATCTCATTCATTTTCTTTGGAGTTTATAAAAAGACATGATAATCTATATAGAATTCAAGTTTAAACATGGGCAAAAAAGTACTTTTTTAAAATATAATTAGAATAACAAAATCACGTGACACGATTTTGGCCGAACTTTTTCTAGAGCCATGTGACCCGTTGGCTTTGACTATTATTATATAGCCAGCGGCTTATTAAAAGCTTTTCATAAACCTGCGTTGACAACGAGACTTATTTTATAAGCCAGCTTATTTTAAAAGCCCAAGCCCGCATAAGCCCCCATAAGCCCCTAAACAAACACAGCCTTAGGGTATGTTTGGCGAAATGGGCTGGGGCTGGGTCTGAGGCTTGTGTTGGGGCTGAGGCTTATATTATAAGCCGAAATTAAAATTTATATTTTTTAAACTTGTTTGGCAAATGGGCTGGGGCTGGAGCTGGAGCTGGAGCTTATTATTGCAAAATTACTAAAAATGACGTAATTAAATAAATTTTGGGTTAATGGCATGTAATAGCAACGTACTTTTCAATTTGAGCCGTTATCAGATACGAACTTTAAAAAGTATCACAATACCCATCCAACTTTCAAAATTTGTGCTATTATCATACTTTTGATGACGTTCAATGTTATACGTGGCATACCTGAAAGTCTGACACGTGGCACCATTTATAACATGACACGTCATCAAAAGTATGATAATAGCACAAATTTTGAAAGTTGGATGGGTATTGTGATACTTTTTAAATTTCGTATCTGATAACGACTCAAATTGGAAAGTACGTTGCTATTACATGACATTAACCCATAAATTTTTTGTATATGTTAGATATTTTTTTTGGTATATAAGTAATTTTGGTTCAAAAGCACAGGGCTAAAGTTTTTAGCCCTTATTATGAGGCTTATATTATAAGCCGGCTTATTTTAAAAGCCCATTCATATGTCCGCGTGACAAACGAGACTTATTTTATAAGCCGTCTTATTTTAAAATCCTAAGCCCCCCATAAGCCCAAACAAACACACCCTTAATATATATAAATTTTCTAATTTTTTTTATTTCAAAAGCTATATGATAGTATAATATTATCATACTCGTTTTGTTTTGGATTTGTTAAAGACTAAGGGCCTGTTTGTTACGTAGGTTTTGGGCTTGAGATAAAGATTGGGGTTGAAAATAAACTTTTGGTATAAGGGTGTTGGGTTCAGATATGGTCATCATGTCTTGATATTCTACTTTTTGTAATGGAGACACATTAGGTAGGTTTTTAAAATAGACATTGGCTTTGCTTTCTTGATATTCGAGAACAAATTCTCAACCACAAAAACCAGATACATAATTTATTTCAAATCTATTTTGTAACAATTTTACATTTTGGGTCCAGCACTTTATATATATTCTTCCTCTTTATAATTAAAATTAAAATAATATATATGTCAACATCTGATCTCTAACTCGAAGCAAAAACAAACAAGTTTTTAAAACACCATACATTTTCTATTACTCCATTTTCTTTTAAATCTATACCAAATCCAAATCCTAACTTCAAACCAAACGGGCCCTAAATCTCTCATTCATTTTCTTTGGAGTTTATAAAAAGACATGATAATCTATATAGAATTCAAGTTTAAACATGGGCAAAAAAGTACTTTTTTAAAATATAATTAGAATAACAAAATCACGTGACACGATTTTGGCCGAACTTTTTCTAGAGCCATGTGACCCGTTGGCTTTGACAATTTGTGTTTTTTACAATCGATTTTTTATTCCTTGGAGCGTCGGTACAGTTTAACACCACTTCAGCACTTTTTCATATAACACTGCAATTTATCAAAACATTAATAACACCAATCTTTCATATAAAAGTGATTTCATGAGCAAAAATTATATCATTAATCAACACACAGCCTACTAAAATACAAATACATAAAAAAACAAATACAACAAAAAAACAAAAACAAAATAAAAACAAAAAATATCCTAACACGTGAGCTGGTGATGGTAGCGTGAGGCTTTAACAACCTAACATTGGTATGGCCTTGGCGCCATAGATGTTGATGGAGACTTTAAGCCCGAACAAGGCCGAAAAACCATCAAGGCCCGCCTAGGAAGAGACTTTCCAGTAGGGTGTAAACGAGATGAGACAACTCGCGAGCTACTCGGGATCGACTCGTAAACTACTCGAAATCGACTCGATGTAAACGAGTCGAGCTCGAGGTCGAGCTACTCGAGTATATTTTCGAGTTGAGTTCGAGCTCGAAAACACTTTGCTCGTGAAGCTCGCGAGCCTTATTGAGCTTCAACTAAATTACACTTTTACCCTTTTATATATATATATTTACTTAATTTTCATACAAATGAGTCGAGCCGAGCTTGATATGGCTAGTATTCTTCGAGTTTGAGCCTTAAATGTGGAAATAATCGAGCTCGAGTTTTATATGACGAGTCGAGCTCGAAATATAAAGCTCGACCGAGCTCGAATCAAGTTTCGAGCTCGATTTTTATTCGAGTCGAGCTCGAGCTTGGCAGTACTCGGCTCGACTCGACTCGTTTACACCCCTACTTCCCATGCCAGGTACCAACATGTCACGCCTGGATAACACATCTAGGCCTCAAGCGAATTGAGATCTTATCCCCATAGGGCCATTGGGTTAAACTAAACGTATCACTACCTCATTCGACTATGAGGTCGTGTTACAACCCATGAATGTAATAGAACCACTGATGACACGACCATAGTCACATAATTCGCTACAGTAGCCACGAATTGCGATCCAGTTCGTTCGATCCAAAACATGGTACGAAAGCGATCTGGATCGACCGGGATCACGAGTTGGATCGGTGATAGTAGCGTTCCAGAATTTAATTGATATCTGAATTGGGACAGAGCAATTCGCGTTCCAATTAAAATCGATTCGCGTTCCAAATAATTTCGGTTCGCGATTCAGTTACAATAATTTAGATTTCCTTACGAGTCGTCAAGATTTCAAATAATTACTTCGATTTATAGAGTGCATAAATGCATATAAAGGAAAAGAAAAGAGACAAAGGCTCAAGACTAAGTTTAAAATCTAGTTTTTCATATTTTTATTGTCTTTTGGATCTTGATTATGCTTTTTAAGTTATGTTGCTGATAAAACTCTTTTAGTATGTTTCTTTGAACACTAGTTGGTTACCCGCGTATAGCGGCGACAATAAAAAATTTACTAACTCAACTTTTTACGTAATTTCCAACCCGCTTAGTAAGTTCGTTTCACAAATGTACGTGTTCGTTGGGGTTTCCCAGAACTTTCCCGCAACACCATATTAACATCATCATTCTCGCATGTAAAAAGAAAACACTCTCTCCGAAAGTATATAGTTTTAACGTATCAAGTTTATATTTAATTAAGATTAAAGTTGTAAAAAATATAAATCAACATAAAATAAACCCATTAAAATGTATAAAAAAATTATAAAAATATATCAAAATGGATGTTGAATTAAAGAGCATAAAATTTTAAAAAATATGGTGAAATTAGATCAAAATAAAATTAAATAGATAAATGACTGAGAATTTTTGGATCGGTAAAAAGATAAGATTTTTTTTGATCGAGTATGGTTAGGGGTGTTCAAAAAACCGTGAAACCGACGAACCGAGCCGAACCGCTCAATCCGAAACCGAAAAAACCCGAAACCGAAGAAACCAAAACCGAAACCGAAAAAACCCGCTTATAATGGTTCGGTTTCGGTTTTTACTTTTAGATATCCGCGGTTAACCGAACCGAACCGTGCATATTATACATGATTATTTTCTAACTAATATTCAAATAATTGTACAAGTATTAACCGATTATTGCAATACTTTTATTGTATAACGACTTTTTTGCTCGTAAAGTAAACATTTGTAAAAATCTATGTGTGAAAATTGATTAATGTGATCGTAATCTATGACGTCGAGTAATACTTTTTGTTAATACGTTATATATGAATATTTGAATGCAATTATTGTAACGAAATACTTAAGTTTTATATGACTTTTAAATTCAATGTCATTTAATTTTACTAGAAATACATTTTATGTTTTAGACTATGTAATTTTTTATACGGTTAAACTCTATTAAACGTCAAAAACGGTTAACCGTGACCCGAACCGCGGGTAACCGCTCACTTCGGGTACCCGCATGTCCGGTTACCCGCTAGTACGGTTCAGCAACGGATAGTAAAATTAATTACCCGCCCCGCGACAGATAGTTTAAATCTTCTAACTAACCAAACCGAACCGCTCCGTGAACACCCCTAAGTATGGTCTCTGATTGATGAGAGGGGTTACGGGTTGGTAGAGTGACGGGGTGGTAGAGCATCGGCGGTGACGGCTTGATGACCGAGTAGGTCTCAAGATCGTACAAAAGTCTCTGATACCATGTTAGTTGATAGAAACACCGTAGGTATAATTTTATTAATGACCATTATTTATAATGGTGAAAACCCTAATACCCTAAACCCACAAACCGGGCTTGAGCCTATTACATAAATAACTTTGACTAACATTAATTACTTTGACTAACATAAATTACTTTGACTAACACTAACATATATCCTCTAATAAAACATGCTTCACAACTTTTGTTTGGTTCAGAGAAGCTAACCACGATACTAACACAAAAAACCACCAACCAAGGGTGAACCTTCGAATGTGTAACAAGCATGACGCGTGACTCCCTGG
>BQNB010044799.1:10527-44668 GCA_026074375.1 Tanacetum coccineum | reverse complement strand
AAAAAAAAAGATGGCTACATACAATAACAAAAAATGACAAGTTGGATACATTTTCAAGTCATTAGCCCTACAGAAAACAGAGCCCGAAACCGTGTACATGTTTAGGTGGAAGCATCATGTGGTTACTGTAATTGTACTGAAGCAAACAAGAACCAAAGTCGATACTATATATACGAGGTGGTCATGAATAACATGTTCCTTTATGCATGTTAAAGTTTGTTGATGTCCATTCGCTATCTTTGTGGTAATCCATTGTAGAGACCACAGTGTGCTGACTTAGAATATTTCCAGTGACTTTTATATATTAGTGATCGAGTAACAAAAAATATATCCGGATTCAGATATATTTCTAAGGTGCATTTATATTGAGGGCTTATTTCATGTGCCTTGTAATCATGACTAAAACACCGCTACAGTAGCTAGCTTCACACTACAGTTAGATGTCAAACGTGATAACATTTGCTTTTATGGCATGATACTTTAATTAACGTAAAGATTCATATTTATTTTAGCTAGCAATGACACCTTAACATCAAAGTATTTTGCTATTTTATTGAACACCTTTCGTGCATCATATTATTATATGAACGTATGGAGATGCTTTATATCACACAAAGCGGGAAATGGCCACCCATGGTGCCAGGACTTAAAAATCCATGCCACATACAAGTGAATTATGAAATTATAACACTATAATAAGTAGATGAACAGAAAACATAAAAACATATACCACTATGCACGTGCAACCCTTTGCCATTTTGTTATGAACACCACCACCTTTACGTACACCCAATCTTTCAAGCTATCATGCAACCGGAAAAAAGCATGTCTCCCACGGCGGTTAAGAAGTAAAGCGCTACACACTATCCAAAATCCAGTAGCAAAACCACTCGCCACACCAATATAAAACCATTTGTCTATGCCTTCCTCTTCACCCTCACTTTTACCAATGGAGTGTGGTTCTTCTAATTCTTCATCTCCGGGACATATTTTCGGCAGGGGACTTCCACATAGCCCCTCATTTGGTATGTACCTCACAGGTTCAAAGGTCTGAAGTTGAGTGCCAGATGGAATCCTCCCAGACAAGTTATTATAAGACACGTCCAGAAAATTTAAAAAATTCAGCTGCGACATACTTGAAGGCAACCTTCCTGAGAGATTGTTTTTGGATAAATCCAAAGTTTGAAGTTCTTTCATTTGTCCAATGTCTTTTGGAATCACTCCATGTAGAGTGTTGTGTGACAAGTTTAGTACTACTAATCCCTGCAAATCGGTAATTTCATATGGAATTTGTCCTGTGAGACGGTTGCGTGATACATCAATGCTCTTCACGAATCCCAGATTGCTACTAAATTCATTTATCTTTCCTTGCCATTCGATCATCAGATGATCAGTATAGCTATTATCAACATCAATGGATTCAGAGTAGGAAAGATCATAAGTTGTCAAATCGAAGTACCTATGATAATGATGTACATTCTGGTCCAAAAACGATCCTTTTTTAACCAAGGAAGTAAGATTATTTACACATGATGGGATTGTTCCATGGAGATTGTTAAATGACAAGTCTAAGATCTGAAGACTTGCTAATTGACATATTTGTGAAGGGATGGCTCCAAAAAAGTTGTTTGATTTTAGGCTAAGGGCATACAACCTTGACAAGTTTTTCCCAATCCAAATAGGAATATTACCATATAATTTGTTTGCTCCCAAGTCCAGAAGGCTTAACTTGGTGCAATTCTTCAAAGACAATGGCAATTCTCCAGAGAAGCTGTTGTTGTATAAACATAACGTCTCAAGTTGACTCAAACATCCTATATGAGGAGGAATACTTCCTGATAGAGTATTGTGTCCTAGATTAAGAACTTTTAGATATGTCAAATTCCGTAAACAGTCCGGAAGTTGCCCGGTTATTGTGTTACGTGAGAAATCAAGAAATTTCAAATTTTTATACATTTGGCACAAGGAAGATATTCCTCCATGGAATTTGTTTCTGGACAGATCTAAGAAACTTATACGTGCTGGAAAATCAGGTATTGGACCATAAAAGCAGTTGAAACTCAAATCTATTAAATCAAGGTCGTGATTTGATAATGATTTTGGTAGTTTCCCACTGATGTTGTTGAAAGAGAGATCCAAATAGCTTAACTGAGAAGACTTCCACTGGTTCCAGTACTCGGTAGAAACTGTGTCTGAAATGCTATTGTTAGAAAGATCAAGATGGGTGAGATTTTTCAGTTTTTGTATCCATTTGGGGAAACCAGGCCCTGGCTTGTTAGAACTGAAATCTATATATTGTATACTATGAGAAAGGTTTGACACATCATCATTAGAAAGAGCTCCTTCAAGTGAGTTGTATGAAAGATCTATATACCAAAGATCTGATCTTACAATGTTTTCAAAGTTAGCACCTCTAAGAGAATTGGAAGACAGATATAGCCATTGAAGGCTGGGTAGTTGCCAAAGTTTGTCAGTTATAGTTCCCTCTAACTGATTATAAGATAGGTTCAATCTTTGTAGGGATGAAAAGTGTTGGATCTCATCAGACAATGATCCTGTGAATTGGTTATCTGAAGCATCTAATAATTCTAACGTATCGGATGTGCATCCAGACAAGCTGTTAAGGAAATCTGAAAGTTTCTCATCAAACTTGTTGCCAGAGAGAGAAAGATCTGTAAGCTTATTGCCAATTAATGGGCACAACCAACGAAACGTGGATGAGTTGAGATTGTTGTCATCGAGATAAAGGTATTTAAGCTTAATAGATAAAGAAGAGTTGACAGATGAAGAATAGGGATGCGTTACTTGTGAGAGGTCACATCCATTTAAGCTTAAATAATATAGGTTTTGAAGACCTATAATTACATTTACCCAGTTACTTACTTTCCCCAAAGTAATTCCATCCATATATAGGCGTGCTAAAGAAGATAGAGAGGACAACCAATCCAGGTGTTCAAGTGTAAAACTTCCAGCGGAAATTAGGTTAAGTGATTTCAAATTGGCGAGGTTTCCAAATTCGGGAGGACTGGTACCATAAAAAGAGTTTTCTGAAATGAAAAGGACTGTCAATTTGGTCAAGGAACCAATGGATCTGGGAATGACTCCACTGAAATTATTCCCATAAAGGTACAACACTGTTAACTTGGTCAAATTACCGATGGATTCTGGAATGGTACCAGTAAACTGATTTTGACCAAGGTTGAGATAAGTTAAACGAGTCATGGAGCATATGAACTTAGGAAAGGTGCCATTAAACTGATTTTGACCAATGTTGAGATAAGTTAAATGAGTCAGGGAGCCAATGAACTCAAGAATGTTTCCATGAAAAGAATTTCCTGAAAGGTCAAGATAATTCAAGTAGGTTAAGTTAAGCATCGAAAGGGTAATCTCACCTTCGAGACCACCAGCATAGCCTGACAGGTCAAGCATTGTGACATGACCTGTTTGGTTGTCGCACCCGACTCCACTCCATTTACAACAATCATCTTCTTCTTCATCTCTCCATGTTGAAAGCTGGCCTTTTGGGTCTTGAAGGTGAGCCTTGAAAACAAGAAGGGCTTGTTTCTCCTTTTCGATGCACGTATTAACATCTCCAAGTTGGTGGCCAAGGGAAGTGACAGTTGTGGTATTAAGCCACAGGAAGACAAGGGATAAAATAAACAAAACATGACTTTGCATAAAGTTTAAGTAAATATTTTCTCTCATCATGTTAGTTGTATAAATTTTTACTGATGTGTTTTGATCTGAGAATGAACACATATGCCTCTTTGAAGCTTTATATAGACTTCGAAAAGGAAGAATTGAACTAGACGGATATAAATTTGTGTGGAGCATACAACACATGGAAAAAAATTTGTTACACAAAATTTGTAGTCCCCACGCTAGACGACCAAAGACTCTAAAGTCTTTGCAATTTGTAGTTATTGCATGTTATATAGTAGTAATTTTTAATGGATTTTTATCCTAAGGCACAAGTTAAAAAAGGTTCATTGCATGCGTGTTATCTTTTGAGTGACCACTTAGTGGCTGTGGGGCTTAATATGAGGACCACTCAATAACTGTTGTTAATTCAAACGATGACACGCGGGCGGTAGACCCTTTCTTAACATGTGCCCTTAGGGCACAAGTTAAAAAAACTCATTTTTAATTAATGGTTAAAATGTTAGGGACAATTTCATATCTCACTTTTTTTAGTTGAAATTTTATATATATTTAAACATGCATTAAAAACATCGTACATTATTAGTCTATGTATACAGATTTACTTGTACTTAGTTACATAAAGTTGGGATTATATTTAAACTATGATTGTTTGGTGTGCAAGGCAAACACAGTAATTGTTAGCCTGGCATAGTGTCTATCATCTAGCAAATCATGAGTTGTCGTGTCTATCATCTAGCAAATCAGTAGTTGTCTAATTGTAATATATTTAGTAACTATTAGTGTACTTTAAATTGTCTTGCTGTAAATTAGCTAGCATTGAGCTAAACCCATATCATGTATCCTATATATAGTGTATGATTATTGGAATACAAGACAACACAGTTTCACACAATTACATTGGTATCACGCCTTACCTCCTAAACCCTAACCGATCCTTCATATCTGCTTTCGCTAAATTTTCGTCTGTTGATCTCTTGTGCTTAGGTCACAAGATATTTTATTAACGTGCTTCAAGTCACGATTGTTAATTAAGTGTGCAACGTCACACAAAGTTTAGTTGCTACTGTGGATTACGCGTGCAAGGTCACATAAATTTTTGCTTCTGTTTGTGGTTTTTATTTGCATGCAACTTTACACCTTATATACACCATAATACAACCCTCATCTACTTCCTTTTCCCCACTGTTTTACATATAAATTTTATATAAACCCTACAAACCCTAACAACCAAAACTCGCACCATGACTGGTTTGGATAACACATTGCTTCCTACTCCTCTATCCGAAAAACTCTCCTTGGTTACGCATCATCACCTTCTTACGAGGGTACCGCTAAAGCTTGATCTTGACAATTGGAATTTTGGTCTTGGGAGTTTTTCTTTGAAGAATTGTGTGCTAGTTATGAGGTTACAAATACCTTCTTAGTCTCATTAACGAAACAAGTGCAAGTTCATTAGCACCACTCACACCCGAAGAAATCAAAGTGGATAAGATTGTGCTCTCTTTGATACTTTTCACTTTTTCCGATTCTCTTCGTGCTAGGATTGTTGTGGCGCACCCTAAGTCTGCTAAGGAAGCGTGGAGCCTTATCTTTGATATTGTCAAGGATAATAAGAGATCTCTTGAAGGCAGAGTTACGTTCAATTAAGCTTGGGGATCAAAGCACGGAATCTTATTTTCAAAAAATTGATTCCATTGTTAACATCCTCACTAGTCTTGACGCTCGTGTTAATGAAGAAGATGTGGTTCACTATGCCTTTGAGGGTCTCCCGGATACATACAACCAAGTTTGTGGCTACATGCATTGGAAGGACACCTTTCCCGATCTCAAAGCGGTGCGCTCCTTGTTAATCGCTGAAGAGATGAGATTAAAGTCAAAGGTGCTTGCTTTGCTCATAGATTCTTCATCTCATATGGTTCTTGTGGCGGAAACAAGCACTAATTCACGTTCTTCCATGTCTCAAGGTAAGTCTTGGAGCCTTACTCATTCGAATTCGAATTCCATATGGATTTATTCACTCATCTCTATAAGTAAAAGTAATAGGAGATGCTAGTTTGAACATCTTCCTTACTCATTCGTTAATTAATACACTGTAAAGTTTGGGGTCAAATGTGTGTTTTCTTTATGTTTATATTACACGCTAGTTTTAAGGTTTGTTGGTCTTTCTTCCAACAATCAACATATATTTAGGTACTGAAATTATTGTGTAATATAAACGTAAAACTAAAGGAATGGACCCAAATAAAGCAACACATTCATAAGAAATTGTGATATAAATGGCATCCGTAAAAGGTATGTTGATACAAATATTTGCGTAAAAACGATATTTCTATTTTACGATTTTTATGTTTTGATAATAACAAATATAACAACATACTACGTAAAAGTTTACGTAAACAAGTTATTAGTCGTAAGTTTTCGTCTCGATGTCAATCAATTAAGGTATGAATAATGGTATTATAAAACTTGAAAAATGATCAAAGAACATATTTTGCAAGGCAGAGCTATGTGGCGGTGCCCGGGAACTACCTTGGACGAAAATTTTCTTTAGAAGCAATATACGAATTTTTTTGGGACCTACGAAATTACTCAGGAACCACCTTAGATTGAAATTTCAAAGACTAAAGAATGAAAAAAAAGATCAGTCGGAGATCGGACATATACGTCGGAGTTACGAGGAAAATGAAGTGAGATCATATACTTGATGTTTTTCTGAATATAGCAACTAATATTATTCTGGAAATAACAAGTTAAATTGGAAAATAGCAATTTTAGGGTGTGTTTAGTTAGGGAAAAATATCTCATTTTTTCAGAATTTTTTTTTGAGAATAGAAAAAAATAAAAACTTGTTTAGTCGCGCTCTTTTTTAATATTGTTCAAAAAGAATGAAATTCTTATTTTCCTAATTTTAAATAGAAAAACAGAAAATTACATTTTACTATTTTTCATTTCTAAAAAAGAAAATACAATCCTCGTCTAAACAGATTTTCAAAATTCTCAACTCTTTTCTAGAGAAGAAAACCCATCATTTCTCTAGAAATTTAGAAACAGAAAAATATAAAAAAATTTACAATTAAATACCGCCTTAGGTAGTGTTTAGTTGTAGAAAGTTTTCATGTTTTTCCGTTTCTAAATTCCTAGAGAAGGGAATTGTTTTCTTTTCTAGAGAATGGTTGAGAATTTGAAAACTTGTTTAGATAAGAGTTGTATTTTTCCTTTTTAACAAATAAAAAAAATGAAGAATAGTAAAATGTGATTATCTATTTTTTTATATAAAATTAGAAAATAAGAATTTTTTTTAAATATTAGAAAAAGGTGCGACTAAACAGGTTTTCAGTTTTTTCATTCTCAAATGAAAAATTTCTTAGAAAAATTTGATATTTTTCCTCAACTAAACACATCCTTAAGTTCGAGTATATATATTTTTTCCTTTATAGTCAACTGACACATGTGTTGCAGTTTCGCATTGGCCAATATTATACCTTATATATTAAACATGAAGATTGTCATCCCGAGAATGTCTTAAATGCATTCAATGCAATACCCGACCCAACCCGAGTTAAATTAAATTATTATTTTACCTGCCCGAGAATGTCTTAAACTACCACGTGTTATCTTCTTTTCCTCCTTCGTCATTACGTGTCACACGAATCCACCTCCATCAAACTTATCTCTCCCTTACAACCTATTGTGACAAAACACACATACAAACTTTGAAGATTCATGATTACACAACCAGATATCATCCCCAAATCCGCTGTCAGTTTATTATTAAAGATGGAGAAGATTATTGTTGTAGAAGAAAACGGCAAAATTGCATGTGTTGGGTTAACCTTAAATCGTTTTGTAAGTTTATCAATCCTGATTACATTGTCTTTGATATTTCATGGTTTAGGGTTTTTATAGGATTTTAATTTTTTTGCAAGTGTATAATTTTGTTGAAATTTATGAATTTATATTGTTGGGTTTTGTAGTTAAGAGCTGAAGTGAAACACCCCTAGACAAAATTATAGTCTTCAAAAGTTCACATTTTGAACCTAACCCACTTTCAGTGTATTTGTGTGACATAGCAACTGGATATTGTTCGGGTACTACTACATGGGTAGCCAAACACCCCTGCTGTAGAGCGTGGTGAGATTGCAGATATTTTGAAAAACGAGATAGTCATGTGATTTATCGGGAAGTCGTTAGGGGCGGGGGTGGAGAAGGTGAGGTGGATGAGGTAAGTTTTTGGTGTAGGTATATTTATAAGGTGTGGAATATGACGGAGAAGGAGGATGTGAGGAGTAAGTTTGTTAGGAAGGCGTTGAATGTAGATGATGACGAGGAGGAGTTGAGTTGAGATGTATACGATGACGAAGAAGATGGAAATTTGGTGCGTGAAGATGATAACAAGCCGAGTTTGGATTGTGAGCGTAAAGATGATAAAAAGCCGAGTTTGGATTGTGAGCGTCAAGATGATAAGAATCCGAGTTCGGATTGTGAGCGTGAAAATGATAATAAGCCGAGTTTGGATTATGAGCGTGAAAATGTGAGTTCTGATGAGCGCAGGTTAAGTGGTGGAGATGTTTTTGCTAAGAAAATTGAGTCGGTTTTAAGAACGGATGAAGATCATGATAATAGGTTGATCATGGATGAGGTGAAACCGAGTGGTGGAGATGAGAGTTGAATTGGTGACGAAAACAGATGAAAATGTTGGTGTTGGGAGTGTGTCTGAAAAAGATAAGTTGCAGGTGGATGAGGATCTTGAGTGGGATGAGATTGGGGATATTAGGGAAAATGACGAGAAGCATGTAACACAAGGTGGGAGTTTGAAGAAAGATGAGGTGTCGAAGCGGTTGAATAGCGGGGACGATGACGAGGATCTGAGTTGGGATACTGAAGACGATGACGATGACGAACCTGTGAAAACTGGTAATAGCAAATAAATTTCACTTCGCTAAAATGTAGTGCCTCACTGCAAACAGATTTGTTGTTATAATATTTACACTTTGATCATGTTCTTTATAAAAAGCAGGTGCTTTTACGTCATTTGTATTGTATAATTGGAACAGTAATTAGTTCATGTTGATAATGATAACTTTGTATGATAAATGATGAATCCCTTTAATCTTGACTATAGAGACTAATAATAATAATAATTCACATATAAAGTTTACACTTTTACTACCAAAATACTCGGGTGATATCGATAGGTATGTCTAATCACCAACACTTAACCTAAGTTCCCGCTTTAAAATTTCTATTAAGGTTTTATTTTTCACCCTCAATATGTGTCTTTGTTTGTAGGTAATCAGGAAAACGAACTTAACAAACACCACCTCCAGGGCCGTCATGATTGAGTTACCGCTAACGAGACTAACAGAAGATGGCACCGCGAGTGAAGACATCTTGGTTGTCATTCCTGGATGGTTTCTGAGATTAGACAAATGTAGCCTGGTATATATTATTTTTTTCTTCAATTATTTTTATAAAATGTTTTTGGGGTTTTAATTTCATATTGTATTCAAAGCTCAACTATTGTAAAGATTTAATATTTAGAAATTATTAGATTGTTTTTTAATTTATCATTTTTATATGTGTAGGTTCGAACACCACGTAAATCAGGGTATTGTTTGGGTACTACTGCATGGGTAGCCAAACACCCCTGCTGCAGCCCGAGATCCTCAAGACGCCTGGGCTAATAAGTAAGTTAACTTTGAAATTATAGCTCACATAACCCTCAAATGTATGCTATATGGTTATTATGCACGTCTTCTTATTTATTCATTCTGTCTACCTATTTGGTGCAGGAAAAAAAAGGGGCAGCGCTCCAAACGAACACTCGAAAAGGAGGATGGATGTCATTGGGTGAAATTTTGTTATGTATAACAGGTACCCACACTAGATTGATTTTTTGGTAGATTGATGTTTCGGTTGACATGTTTTGTCTTAAAAAACTGACTATCGTTGACCTTTCATTTTGCGAGAAGTGAGCATGTGAGATTTTGGCTATGATGTGTGCTTGGAGATGGATTTTGGTTATCGGGTCAAAATGCGCTAAAGGGAGAAAATCAAATATGGCAAACAAAAAGTAATTCTGAACTTTTAATCTCTTTAGTTTATCTTCTGAAGCTATAACACACGTCTTGAAATGATAACACGACATCATTATTCACGGTTCCAGGTGCCTTTTGCAACAGCGTCATCGACGTCAAATCTACGGTGGAACAACAACACATTAATGCAACGACAACACATTACCCTAATAAATGAAAATAAGTACGGCTGCATGTCTTCGTTTCACCGAAGTGACCCAACAATACATTTAAGGGCATGCTGAAAACTAAATATCAAAAAGAGCAACATAACAAACTCTAAAAGGTGCATTTTTTCTTATAATTTGTAACGCCCCGACCCAAAAGGGTAGAAGTATTACAAATATGGTGTGACATCAAAGGCATACATAATCATAACACAAGCATAAACAGCGGAAGTCTTAAATAAATAACCAAAGGAAAATAAGTCAACATGACTTAAGGTACATAAGTTCTTAAAAGACAGACATATCCAAACGAAATAACCGAAATAACGAATGTCTCGAAAAGTAACAAATCATATATCAAAACTAAGATCTCTAGGGTAAGTCCACACTCAGCACTCATAACCCGAAAGCAACCCCAGCTCCTAGCTTAGATACCTGCCGCAGGAAAAGAAAGTGCGGCTGAGCTTACAAAGCCCAGTGAACAGATATATATAATCGAACGCAAAAGATAACGGAAAATCAAAGGATACGATATAAGGTGCAAAGGATATCACAAGACATGATCAAAGGAATACAAATATAAGGTAAGACAAATCAGAAGTCAATTCATAGTGTAAGGTAAGATGAATCAGAAAATCAAATCAAGTCCAATTACCAAGCCCAAACAAATCATATCATAGTAACCATGGAGTCGCGAGCTCCAAAATTGTGAAAGACGTGGAATGCACCCAAACATCAGTCACCAAATATACATATATCATAATGTCATAATCCATCGAATACAAAACAAATCTAGGATGCATCCATACGCCCCTTAAACAAATAATAATCTTCATAATGCGCATATAATATCAAATGGGGGACGGTGTGAGAAATCACTCACCCACACATGAGTCATGCCAAAGGTGCATCAATGACACGGCCATGTTACCTTCATGGCTAGGAAACAAATAGTGGCTAATATTGTCTCGGGTCTACAAACTGAAGGTTCAGGAAGTAAAGTCCATATCAAAGTTCATTTCAAAGGGATCATAGCAAAGGTTCAATGTCAAAGGTTCAAATATCAAAGGTAGCATAGCAGGGTATCATAATAACAGATCGAGTATAAAGAGAACCAAGATAAAAGGCTCAGAGCAATGTACAAAATCACATAAGTTACCAAAGATAGATGAGAATAGCATGGAGAAACTTAATGATACAGGTCAGAATATATGTAGCCATTATTTCTCGAAGCAAAGCAATAATCAAAGCACACAACACATAAATCCAAAAACACTCCCTCTTTACCGAGATTACCTAAAGAAATGATAAAATTCGAATTACCAACAATTCATTTAAGTTATACTTTTCCATTTTTAGTAACTTTTCCATTTTTAGTAACTTATCCACTTTTTAGTAACATTCCATTTTTCAGTAAGTTTCCAAATTAGTAATCTTTCCATTTTTAGTAAGTTCCGTTCCAAAATCAGTAACTTTCTAATTTTAGGTAACTTTGCTATTTTAGAAAGTTTCCAAAATTATTATACTCATCATTTGAGATCTATAAAGTAATTTAATAGCTTCGGGCTTAACATGACAACCTTACAAGTTTAAGGGTTAAAATATGACAACTTTTCCATAATTTAGGTTTAATATACCAATCAACAATTTAAAGTTAAAATTGTAAATATCAAAGTTTTCACACATTTTTTATTCAGAATATACCTATTACATTTTACTATATTTACAAGTCATACCCGTAATTTACACAAATTACATCTATTTTAGTCCCCTTTTTGGTTTATTAATTATTTATACTATATCTTTAATTATCCATAAATTACAAAACAAGTCCTTATAGATTCCCAAATATGACAAATTCGAACTTTTATACATTAAATACTAACCAACACCAATACTTTTTCAGAAATTTACCATTTCAGTCCTCCTATTTTTGTTTTTTGTATTTTTTAATTAATTAATTTCTAATAAAATGGTAAAAATAGATATATAAGGGGAAATAGTCCGAGTTTATTGGGCTTCAAATGGACTAAAATCATTAATTTTTATAAACTTGCCAAATTATTTTATAATTATCCTTTAATTATTATAATTAAATGTGGTAATTGTATAAATTAACTAAATATTAATTAATTCGGCCAAAGTATAATATATACATAATATTTATTTATTTTTCTTATATAATATAAAATATTTTAAATCTACATAAATTTCATAATTGTTCACATGTTCATTTTTATAATTTCTAACATTTAAATGAGTTTATTAAAGCTTTTATGGATTTTCTTTGGCATTAGGTAGGTATTTTTTAATTGTAACACTTTTTTGAGTCTTTTTTAGGTTTTTACAACTTCTTCCGCTCCATAAAAAATTTCCGTCCTGCGAAAATTGAAATGAACCGATATAAAAACGAAATGAGAACGAACAAAACATACCGAACTAGACAAAGAAATGAGGATACTAGCGCGCATAGACTCTTCGTTCTCCAGGTAGCCTCACGCTCCTGGGTGAGTCTGATTCTCAAAGCATCTTCACAAAAGGAATATACTTTGTTTCATTTCTCATGACTCTCTCTTGCCGATTTCCCCCCAGAATGGATTCAGGTTTCCTTCCTCGGGACAAAACATATCAGGTTAAATCTGATCAAAAGGATAAGATGGCGACATGCAAGGGGATGATAGTGGTATCCTATCCCCCTCAAAAGAGAATACATGAAAGACAATCGTAACGTTCGATAAATGCGGAGGAAAGCGCCAGACGATACTGCGCAACCTCTCCAATAACGTTTCCAAAATTTCAAATGGACCAAATTGAATTCGAGAGACCGAGCTTGCTCTTGTCCCAAAACGTTAACTCCTCTGAAATGGCGAAAAACCTTCATAAATACACGATCTCCAACTTGAAACTGCTAAGTCACGTCGATGCTTATCACATAACTCTCTGTCGCGATCTAGCCTCTTTCAATTTCTCCTTTAGTCAACAGCCACTTTCCCTCATTTAGTAATCTCGATGAGCTCCAGGACCTTTCAATCAAACGCTCAACCTACTTCATCCCAGCAAAATAGGTGCTCGACATTGATTCTAAACCATACAAAAGCTCAAAAGGTTCTGCCTTGATGCTAGCATGGCGGCGAACTTATTATGTAGGCAAACTCACCAACCAAGCACAAATATTTCATCCCAACTAACTCTGTCCCTTCCAAAGCACAAGAGCCCTCAACATATCCTCCAAAAGTCTAATGGTCCTCTCTGACTAACCATTGGTATTGAAGGATGAAAGATGTTACTTGTAACCTTAAACGAGTTCCCCCAGTCTTTTACCTTGTGATCCTTTCCAAAAACGTGACGTAAACTTCGGATCTCTGTCGGAGCTACAATATAAGTCAGTGTACCATTGCAATCTAATGATTTCCTGTCGAAAATCTCCGCCACAACTTACTAAAACCATAGTTCTTACCGAATGGGTAGAGAAATGAGCAGCCTTGGTTAGCCGATTCAATAATCCACCCAAGGATCGCATCATTCTTTTCTGAGGGGATCGTAGGCAAACCTGTAACCGAAATCCATAGGAATCCTCATGCCCATTCCACATAGGAAATCTCCAACGGCTGTAACCAAACCATTAGCCCTCTTGATGTTCACATTTGACCTGCTGACAATCCTACATATTGGATACAAACGTAGCAATCTTGCTTTCATTGCCATTCCAACCAAAATACTATTTCAAATCTCTATACATGATATATATATATGAACCGGATGAATAGTAAATGGTGAACTATGAGATTCCATCATAGACCTCAAGATGGTGTCCATAACAGAAGCCAGAAAACCTTGCAACCCATGAGAAATCGAGGTAAACGTAGCCTTCATAGCAGAGATGAGCATAACGGACTTAAGCTTGAGGAGCATGTAAACAAATTCAGTGTTGACGACTATTACCAAAAATCACAGTTCTCGCATATCAGTCAATGGTAGCTCGATGAAAGCCAACGAATCCATGCCAAGAATCACATCAATAGTCGAACATATGGATAGGAAGTAATTCGCATGACAAAATACGATCAACAAAACGTAGAGCGCATTTAACGTATCATGGGTCCCAATAAGCATAGTTCTTCATTGGGGTTGAAATGATTACATGTTTCAATTAATGGTGGTAGGAGTCATATTTAGTTCTTAGCACAAATTGATAGAAAATAATAGAATGTGTAAAGCGCCCAGTATCAAATAAAATGGAAGACAGAACGATCATCAATGTACAGAGTACCGGTAATAATCATCCTAAAGTCTTTGGCCTGCCTGATCAACGAGTCGTAGCAAAAACCCTCCAGGAAAGAGGGTTAGACTATCAAAATCCGCTGCATACTCTGCTTCATGCTTCACCCATGGGGACAATCCTTCACCTTATGTTGAGTAACCCAGCAATTCAAACATCCCCAGTAGCCTAATAACAAACACCCTGATTAGAGGCTTACCACAGGTAGTAACAAATAGGTAGAGGTGGCAAAAGTCTCAGTAGCCAGTCCTCGACTTTCATAACCTGAAGCTGACCCTGGTTAAAATCTCCGAGTTGATTGACTCCCCCATTGTGCTGACGCAAGGTTTTTAGTTACCCTGACCCTGGCGTCGATTCCCATTCCTACCATAAACCTCAGATCCTGACCCTAAATATCCTATCGTTTCGAATCATACCCATGTATCCTGAGACCCCGATGCTCACCCACTCTGTCCTGACACCCCTATACTCATGCTGACCCGGTCATAACGACCCTTGTTTCTCCTGTTGGCCCTGTCCCTTGTTTCTGAATCCGATTAACCATCTCTATCCCCTAATTTGAATTTCACTCTCATGCAATAGAATCAATGTTTAACGGGCGCAGCGCAACCTGCGGAACATTCGTGATAATCCGTATTAACAATCTGGTCCAAAACCCACTTCTTTAGCCCCCACTTAAAATGTCTAGCTTCCTCTAAGCAATCTCCAGCCGTAGCACCCACAAAACTAGCCAATCAGTGAACCTCTCATGTACACCCCAGAATTCCCTCTCGGTCTAAAGCTGATAAATCGACCCATAATCACGCTCATACCGTTGTTGTTCAGTGGGGGGGGATTCTAAAAAAAATACCTGTGTAAAAGATCTCACGAAAAGCAAACCCCAAGTACAAGTAGGAGTAAGCAGCAAAAGCAATCCGCTCTGCGCAACCTATGAGAACTAAATATCTTTCACCAGCTCAGTGCATGCAGCCTCTGATAATATGTAAAGGCAGCGGATGGGCAATGACGGACTTGTCGAGTGATAGTTGTGTATCTTGATGGACAACCAAAACTTGAAATAACTTCAGCCATATGCGTAATCCATTCTTCCAGCCTCGGTAGGATTGGCAAGCAGCCGAAACGCAAGCTGCTGTTAACGTTAGTAAACCTTTTGATACCAAACATGAATCCCTTGGGGTGTAGCATCACCACCACCACCACCTGAAGGTCCAGCACCATTCCTGATGTCATTGGTGATCTGAGTTCTCAAAGTAGCCGTAAGGTTAGGGAGAGCATTGGCCACAGCAGCAAAACTCATAGCCTCGAAGTTAGGAACATCATCATCCGAGTTTCTACGGGTAGTCACCATCTGAACGATCGAGAAAACGATTAGAAAACGAAAACAAGATAGGTTACGGAAAAGAGTTACGCAGAAGGAACCTAATGTCTACCCATCCTCAACAGAGGAGTCATTAAAGCCTAAGCTCTAAGGTCATAAGACCTCGTCATGATAAACCTGGCTCTGATACCATAAATTGTAACGCCCTGACCCAAAAGGGTAGAAGTATTACAAATATGGTGTGACATCAAAGGCATACATAATCATAACACAAGCATAAACAGCGGGAATGTCTTAATAATAAGCCAAAGTGAAAAATACGTCAACATGGACTTAAGCGTACATTAATTCTTAAAAGACAGAACATATCCAAACAAAATAAACGAAATAAACGAATGGAATTCTCGAAAATAACAAAATATATATCAAAACTAAGATCTCTAGGGTAAGTCCACACTCAGCACTCATAACCCAAGCAACCCCAGCCTCCTTAGCTCAGATACCTTCCGCATGAAAAGAACGTGTCGGCTGAAGCTTACAAAGCCCAGTGGAACAGATAATATATATAATCGAGACGCAAAAGATAAACAGAAAACTCGAAGGATACACATAAAGTGCAAAGGGTATCACAAGACTTAATCAAAGAATACAAATATAAGTTAAGTACAACTCAGAGTCAATATCATAGTGTAAGGTAAGATGAATCAGAAAGTCAAATCAAGTCCAATTACCAAGCCCAAACAAATCATATCATAGTAACCATGGAGTCATGAGCTCCAAAATTGTGAAAGACGTGGAATGCACCCAAACATCAGTCACCAAATATACATATATCATAATGTCATAATCCATCGAATACAAAACAAATCTAGGATGCATCCATACGCCCCTTAAACAAATAATAATCTTCATAATGCGCATATAATATCAAATAGAGGTGGGACGGCATGGAGAAATCACTCACTCACCTCACACATGAGTATGCCTAAAAGGTTCATCAATCGACAACGACCCATGTTACCTTCATGTCTAGGAAACAAATAATGGCTCGCGGGTCTATCAAACTGAAGGGTCAAAAGCGAAAGTCATACAAAGTCATTTCAAAGGGATCATATCAAAGGTTCAATGTTAAAGGTTCAAATATCAACAGGTTAGCATAGCAGGGTTCATAATAACAGAACATATAAGTAAGAACCAAGATAAAAGGCTCAGAGCAAATGTAAGCAAATCACATAAGTACCAACAAGATAGAGAGGAATATGTCATAGAAAACCTTAAATGATAATTCAGAATATCTGTACCTTATTCCGAAGCAAAGCAATAATCAAAAGAAAACACCCACAGGAAATCAAAAATCACTACTCCCGTCTTAGAGCCGGACCTAAAGAAATGATAAATTCGAATTACAAACCATTCATTTAAGTTATACTTTCCATTTTTAGTAACTTTCCATTTTTAGTAACTTTCCATTTTTAGTAACTTTCCATTTTTAGTAATTTCCAAAATTAGTAAACTTTCCATTTTTATAACTTTCCATTTTATAAGTTTCCAAAACTAAGTAATGATTCATCATTTGAGATTCTATTAAGTTTTTTAAATAGCTTACAGGGACTTAACATTCAACCTTACAAGTTATGGGTTAAAGATGACAACTTTTCCATATTTTAGGTTTAATATACAAAATCAACAATTTCGCCAAGGTTAAAAGTGTAAATATCAAAGTTTCACATTTTTATCAGATTATATCCTTCCTATTTCTATATTTTACAAGTCCAAAAACCCTTTAATTACACAAATTACATATTTAATAGATGCCCTTTTTTGTTTATTAATTATTTAAACAAAATCTTTACTTATCCATAATTCCAAACAACTCCTTATAGATTCAAATATGACAAACTTCATACTTTTGTATAACATTAAATACTAACCAACCTTATACTTTTTCTCAGAATTTACAATTTCAGTCCCTCTAATTTAATTAATTAATTTCTAATTAACTTATGTATATGTAATTAACCATTTTAATCCAAAATAATAACAATATGACATTTATAACCCCAACTGATTTTATACAGAATATACAATATATAATAACTGTTTAAATATAGACCCATAGTTTTAGAAATTACAAATCATCCCCCTTATAACTTTAAATGATACAAATCGGATAAATCAATTAAATCCACAAAACCTAATTTATTTTTTCCCCAATCACAAACACAATTATTTTCCCCATCATTAGCTTTTGATTACACCTGCGACAACATAAGCAAAACCCTAACCCTAAATTCATTTAACCATTGTTCTTTATCTCCCTTTTTCCCTTATTTCGCAAATCGGACAAACATAATTAAATCCCAAATAATTATTCGAATCCTTCCTAAATTTTTCCAACAATTTATCTGAGTCCATATGTTTATATGAAAACAACCCTTATAAACAAAATATAATCATATTTTACAAATATGATTGGGCCGATTTCGATAATTAGCAGGGATTAGTTTTTCAAGTTATGACAAATAATAATCCCTAGACCTCCTTACATAGCCTACATAACTAGGCTTGCAAGTTAGGTAATTCCACCTCCTTTTGGAGATTAGGAAACAAATTGGCTAAGGGAAAAAAGAAATAATTCTCATACTTTTCTTTTCTTTATAATTGCATATTAGTCATTCTTTTAACTATTAATGACTAATATAACTCCCATTAAATATTTATTAATATTTACCGCTCCTTTAAGCTTTATCGCTAAATATATTACATTTAATATATTTACTATAATTGTTTTACGTATTAAAGCGTGCGTCCCCGTAGGCTCGAATAAAATTCCCATACATATATTATTTTACGTGGACATAATCCAACATTTAGTCTATAAAACTCATGTTAAGTTGTTGTGAAACTGACCTTGGATCTTCAATCCATGTGTTTTGGTATAACATTAATGGTTATGGTTTCTTTACAATTTTGGTGGTTAAAAGATTAATGTTGCCCCAGGGTACGTGTCCTTGGTTTCACTTCTAACAGTATCCCATGCATTTAATTTATCACCGCCCCATTTTATCTAAGAAAATACATATTTTTCATTTATCTTTCTCCTCTCGATCTCTCTCTAACGGCAATACCACACACACCAAATTCAATCCCCACCACCACTGGCGCAAATAACTCCGACCATCTATCGGATTCAATCACCACGACTGGTCGAAGCTGCACTCTAAAAGGTGCGTTTTTTCTTACAATTTATCTTTATTCTTTAATTTCTCTTTTTAATATGTCTTAAGTAATTTGTTTGCTTTTTGTTTTTGAGGATGGGCTGTTTTTCTTTTTTTTATCCCATATGAGAAAAATGAGTTTTTTTTGACTTTGTGCTCCTAATTTTACAGGTTCTAATTTTCGAGTTGAAAAAAGCTTTCAACAAGAAGATTTAACATTTATGTACAGAAAGAAGATTACCCGGTTCGATTTCAAGATTTTAAGAACAAGTTTATACATTGAGAGCTTGGAATTGTGTATGGGAGGTGATTCTCTACTCTATTTGTAAGTTCATAAACCTTTTTAGTGAATATTTGTGTCATGAACATTTAAAAAAAAGATTTTTATTAAAGGGTTTATTGGTTATGATTAAGGATGACAAAAAAATTGTGTCCTGCTTCCGAATTTATAGGAGAAAAGTTTGGAAGCACAACTTTTAATATATATATAAGAGAGTGAATTCCAAAATCCTAAGCCTTTGTTTCAGATTTGGAGGCTAGGTTTAAAAAGCCTTTTTACTAAGATGAATGAATGTTCTGTTCATTTACAATGACGGTTATTCTAAGGATAAGCTTATTATGTAACAATAAACTCATATAGACCCATGAGTCTCAAACCAAGCCGGGAAATTGAGGCTTATGAAATATACTGCGAAGTAAAATAAGCTCATAAGCCTACAAATAAGCTTAACGTAGAGTATATAATTAGTATTAAGAAAATGATGAAAAAAACTTTTTTTTTTATGCTTCGTCTGCTGCGCCTAAAACAAGGACCTTCAAGTTCTGCAGCCCAAAGACCAAAAGGTTATACATATGAAAAAAAAGACCAAAAGGTTATACATATGAAAAAAATATATTTAACATGAACGAAAAGTTAGAAACATCTAATGAGCTTATAATTTCCACTAAGTGGGTGAGAGCATAACTCTGTTCGCATGGTGAGAACTAACTTGAGCTCCTTTGTGGTGCTCATCAAACGGTTCTTTAGATTGTCACAGGACCGTGGTAATACCCGTACCTGAGTGTGATCAGGTTTGTATCTCAAGTATTTATTGCATTCTAATATAGTAGCAACCTTCATATTTTAACACAATTTTGATGCTTTGTGCAGGTTTATCAACCATCTGAACGGGATTCCACCTGCAAGTGTGCCAGCTGGATGCTCATCCTCTTGGAGATGCAAGAAGCAAAGTGCAAAAAGAGATTGGGAAAGAGTTTGTTGCAATGATGGCGAGTGGGACCATCCGTGCCAGCGAGGCTGCAGCGGTTGTGACCAAGAAGGTAATGCATAAGTTTGGGCACATAAATGCCGCACAAAGCTGATACAGGTTTTGTGCCTCTTTTATTTTGTGATTTCTTTGTTAGTTTGTTCCAAAAATATTTTTTTGATCATTCTTGTTGCATAATAGTCATACTTAAAAAATAGACAAAGAATTTTAGGTCTCCACGCGTGATGTGCATCTAAATGTTGTTAAATTGTGTTTAACAACTTTGTTAAATATGGTTTAAATGTATACAGTTTATTACCCTATAATATCTGTAGAATGCAACGAAGAATGCATGATATCACAAACTTACATACACAATAAGTATTATGATTATGTGTACTCAACCATTTATCTACTCGAAACAGGGTGTTATTGGAATAAAAATGATAATATACATAATAATATCAGATCAAACAGTAGACAGACACGACAAATTATAATAAGATCATTGTTTCCAATATAATTTGATCTTATTTAAAGAACGAGACGATGCCTAAAAGGAGTCATCTGTTTATTTAGATCAATCATAATTCTTATCAAATATGTAGACACAGCAGTATTATTGTACTTAGTATAAATGTGAAATGTGTTTATTGGGTGAATTATTAGTTGGAAAACCAAAAATTTAAGAGAGTTGCATAAATGATGAAGTTAAAGAGTATGGTGCAATGACAGGTTGTAATTTGCTTACAAAGGCAGAAAAAACATAGAAGCTATGATATAGATCTTTGTTATGCGATGATACAAATATGTTTAGGGGCTGTTTGTTTTTAGCTTCTACTTAGTTTACATAAACGGGGTGATAGAGGTACTTTTTTAGTTTGCTTTACGGCCTTATGCTACGCACCTCTATGCCATGTTGTGATAGTGAGAGCTAGGAGTTGTGACAACCAGATGATCGGCTGTTTGAATGACTGACAAAATTTTGATTATTTAGGAGTTATGTGTGAAATTACCCGTAAGTTATTAGATAATAGAAATCCGTTCTGTTACATCAGTTTCTGATTTGGTTATACAAAACAGATTGTTTGACCCTTGAGAAGCTTTTGCTTTTACTATACCCAAACACTATAAACTTGATTATTAGAAACACGAAAATGCAATAACAGTTTGCTATTTGTGTTTAATGATGAAAATAGTTATGGCCATTCCATTGCCCAATATTCTATCACTTGCATCAATTTGTGATAGATAAAACAATGGAAAACGAGAAAAACATAAGGAGTCATTATTTGGCAAATAGTTATTCAGAAAAGACAAAGGAGATATGGAGCAGCTAGAAAAAGGCTATTGGCTCCTTGATTTGTGGTTATTGTGGCCTTTTACTGCTTTCAATTGCTTAAATTGTTCTGAACATGTCTAGAAAACCCAAGCAATGAACATTTATCCTTTTGAACTCTCAATAATACATGCACACTATTGGTACTATATTAGAGTTGTATTATAAGCCAAGAAATTATATTTACCGAATTAGGGTCTAGATTGGTGTTTTTTTGGGATGTTGCCAACATGGTACATGTTAATATTCATTAGTGTCAACAGGGTAAGTGAATTATTAATTGTAAGCAGCTTTACCTCGCCTATTATAGAAAATTCTAAAGTATTTTACTATGGTTGCATTGGCTCTTTTAAAGATTTTAGTCACTGGAATTGTTTTAAAGATAAAAGTCAGAAACTTCGAACATATATACTAGGAATGCACCTAATTCTCATCTTTTGTATTGTTTTAATTGTAATCCTTAATAAAATCAATGAGTATTGTCGAGTATAACTGAAAGTTGAAATAAACCTGCTCAAAGTTGTGGAAAATGCTTCATATACCAAGTTCCTTTTTTTCTCAACTAATTCTGAATCCTTGCTTAACTTTTTTTAAGTTTTTTTGAATGCAGCAGGTTTACAACATACAGGTATGAGGGATTGTTGCTGGAGAAGTTAGCGAGATAAATAATTCTTCTCGGAGTGAACAATGTTTATGGTCATAATTGGCGTGGTATGCACGGTAGGGTATGCGTGTGCGAACCAATTGAACTTACAAATTTAGATTTTCCCACTTAAGGTTACTCACTTTTCTAAGACTACTTTCATTTTTCTCCAATATTATGAAATGTTTTTCAACATGGACCTAAAACATGTATTACCGTGTGCAATATGCTATAGCTGTGTGTAATTGTGTTCAACTGATGACAAAGAATCCAACTTGGGTAAAATTGGTGAATGGCTTTCCGGTGACTATTTTATACAACTAGGACGAAACGCTAAAACATTATTACTAAGATGCTACATCATCAGTTAAATACTACTAGGACGCACATCAGCATAGGTTTGGCCACGAGAGTTTTCTTCCGCATTCTTATGCGTGTACTGAAGTTGCGTAAATAACTTTGAAGGTTGGTGCTTCAACGTTATGTTTATGGGTTTCTTTATAAATAGCTGTAAATGCCAATTTTTAGGGCTCTTTGATAAAAAAATGTTATGCATTAGACTTTTTATGGTCGTATTTAATTGTTTAAGTAACCTAAGTTCGCTGATATCATTTCAGCTTCTGTACATTTTGAGTCGGCATTTGGGCCAGAAGGAAGTATACATCTTGGACCTTCATCGTCTCCTAATGCTCCTACAAATGTGGTACCATCAGATGCAACATGTATGCTTTGATTTCTAAGGTCAAATGTAATATGATACAAATCCAAACTTGATACGAGTTTTGTTATATTGAAATAGGGAAGTAGCTATATCGAGATTGATGTTATAAGTTGTTATTAGAGTTTTTGTGTTAAAATGTGATAACTTTTTGCAGCACCAGTTACATCAATCCAGGAAGGGTCACCACCAAGTCCACCACTCATCCAACCAATCATTCCCGTAATCGTGCCACAAATTCCTCAACCAGGACCTACTACCAAGTCTCCTGCCTACCCGCCAAAAACTTCTGGTAATTTACACTAATATAGTCTTTTAACTAGGCGGGCAAAAAAAACTAGATTTATGTTTTGATACTAAATACGCAACACCAATAGAAGTGGTTCAAAATCCGCCACCGGTGGTTCAAGCGCCACCACCATCTGTATCTCAAGTGCCACCGCCATTTTTTGTACGTACAATGTGCAGAGCATGTTGCATCGCCCCCAACCACATTGCCAATGGCACCACCACCTTTTAACTTGCCACATAATGATATAACTATTACTTTATGCTTCGTTATTCTTCTCCTCGCATTAAAGTTTATGACAGTACGATACATGTGCTACTTGCGATGGATTTTATTTTTTAAACAATTGAGTGTCGTATTATGTAATAATGATTCTTTATAATGAAATTTACTTTTTAATTGCAGGCTGGGTGATTACAAAGGGAGATCAGCATAGCATTTTGGGTTGGATGTATGTCATATTGTGGAGAAGAATTGGTGCATTACAATGACGGCGGTGTATCAGATGCACACATATATGGTCAGTTGTGTAATATAAAAAGCATATGTGAACGAACAGATGTGGATCTGAGTTTATTTAAAGGCCGTCTATTGTTTGTTATGTATTTCTATTCACCTGAGTCTAATACTTCTTTATCAACAATTTATAGAAATTCTCCTTAACTTAATCGGTCCGTTTCGCGAGTTAGTCTCTCGCGCTCTGCGTCACGTAAATAGTTCATTTCGTAGATGCCGTAACCGCGAAGATGCTGCAACCGCGTGTATTAACTGTTAGCTTTGCTTTTGTCTTTATACACTTCTAGTTTCTATGCTTCTTTAAATGAAAAATCCGCGCTCCGCAGCGAAGCGCGGGTTAAAAACCTTGTTTCTTTTAACAACTAAGATTTCATTTCACTTTTATTTTTGAACTTGTTTGATATTCATTAGTATATTGCAGTGTAGTAATGGCAATATGTTGTATGTATACATATATATGTATATACACATATATATGTATATACACATATATATGTATATATACATATGTATATATACATATATATATATATACATATATATATATACATATATATATACATATATATATATATATACATATATATATATATATATATATATATATATATATATATATATATATATATACATATAATATAATACATATATATATATATATATATATATATATATATATATATATATATATATATTTAAAGACATTATTGACTTTTTATAAGTTTAAAAATTACGAATATGGTGTCAAGATTTTTAAAAAAAAAGAATACTGAAGCCTAATTTACATTTTTCTCATTAATATTGTAAGAATATATAATGTGTTATGAATAATTATGATTGTGGCTATCCATATACCTAAACCTCTCAAACCTTTTATCTTTTGTATTCCCTCAATAATGATTGTACTTTTTTTTGGACAGCTGAAATTATATTAAAGAACTTCTAGTAAGGCACTAGAAGCACAAAGAACCAAGTACAAATCTAGAAATACACAAAAAAAACACATTCTAGATTCCTCCCGAAAGCTTTAACTGCGTGGCCTGCAAAAAGGATGAAAAAACTCTTGCCAATTACAACGAACCAAGACAAGAGAAAAATCTCCACCCAAAGAGGCCGAGCCATCGGTTTTCACTCCAGGGTGTTTTTGATGCAAGCCCAAACAAGCCTCGAGGAAATGAAATAAATACACAAGAAAAGGCAATCTAACGATCCAACACCATAGAAATCACGAAGCAGCCAAGAGAACGAAACAAAAAACATCAGCTCATACCACTACTCGAAACCATCAAAGGAGATTTAAGCCAATCGAGCCAACAGCAGGACATACGACCTCTATGGTAAAGCCAAGAGAAAGTAAAAGACCGGATATTATCATAGATGTCGCTTCTCTTAATCGGATGTTGACCAAAATGATGCTATTACGAAACCACCAAATCCACCACAAGGTAGCGGAAAAAATAATTGATAAACGCCATTTCTTCTCTTTAGTCGCTTGCCACGAATCGAACCATGACTTCCAATGCTCAAACAAAGTACAAGCAGGAAACTGGATGTCACACCAGTTACAGATAATATTCTAAATATCTTTAGCATTACCACAACCGAAGAAGATATGGTTAGATGATTCCACATTACAGGTACACGAAGGACACGTAATCGTAGGAATGTCAATCCTGCGAGAGGAATGATTGAGCCTATAAAGGAGACGATCAAACATAAAACGCCACATAAAAATATTAACCTTACGAGGCAAGGTTTTATCCTACTGAGTTGGGTTATCCAAGGTAAGCAGAATAAGAGAATCAATATGGTGACGAGTGGAGCTAACAGAAAACATACCATCGTCAGCAATAGTCCAATAACAAACATCCCGTTCAGAAGAGAGCTCGGTAAGGCTAACTTTGTTTTTAATATCAGTGATATAAGCAGAATTACAAGCCCCCATAAAGGAGCGAGACCAGTTCCGGGTCCACTGATTATCTTTGAAACGATCCGATATGAGACAATCCTTGTCTTGTTCAAGCCGAAATAGTCTATTATAACGAAGGTATAAAGGAGAAATACCAGTCCAAAGAACTTTCCAAAAGCGTATCGAGGTACCACCTCCAACATGAAACCGAATAAAGTCACTAGGAAGAATCGCATTCGAATGAAGATAATTAGAAGATCCCATAATCTTAGCCCAAATACCATTCGATGAGATGTCATTAAGACCAAAACCGCCTTATTGACCATGGAAAGCTTTAATAACCTTAACCCAAAGAGCATTAGTATTAGAAATCATCCTCCAACGCCATTTTTGAAGAAGAGCTAAATTAAAGGCTTTCAAACTTCCGATGCCAAGTCCACCATTGACACCAGAAGCAAGGACGATAGGCCATTTAACCCAAGCAAGTTTACGAGAATCATGAGGGCCTCCCCAAAGAAAGAGGTGCGCTTTTTTCTAGCAAATTCAAGACAGTTTTCAGGGTTTTGAAGATAGAAATATAGTAAATCCCAAGACTTCCAAGAACCGATTTGATTAAAGTAAGACGTCCTCCGATAGAAAAGAGATTAGCTTTCCATTTAGACAACCTAACATCAAACCGATCGAGAAGAATTTTCCAGTTAACCGTGAGATTCATGCTGGCCCCAATAGGTAATCCAAGGTAGATGAATGGGAAGGAACCCTGAGAACATCCAGTATTATTTGTCATAGTATGAACCTTAATATCCGAAACACCAACGCCATAAACATTAGATTTATAAATGTTGATTTTAAGACCCGAAGCAAGATAAAACACTAGAAGAACACGAATAATGTTATCCATATCAGTAGAGCTCCATTCCGTAGTGATAACAAAGTCATCCGCGTAAAAATATGGGATGAAGTAATATTCGAGGAGCCAATTTTAATACCACGAATCAATCCAGAATGGGACGCTTCCATTAAATCCGTATGAAGACCTTCTATAACAATAATGAATAAAAAGGGAGATAGAGGATCTCCTTGCCTTAAGCCGCGCTTAACAGAGAATTCAAAGGTAGGGTTTCTATTAACCACGATAGAAGTCCTAGATGATTCCAAACAGGCTTTAATCCAAGATCTCCAGGTGGGACCGAAACCAAGATTATGACGCATGAAATCAAGATATTTCCAACTCACAAAATCAAAGGCCTTTTCGAAGTCAACTTCGAATATAAGCATCTTTTTTTTGAACCAATCAATCATCTCACTGAGCATAAGAGGGCCGTTAAGAATTTGACGACCTGAAATGAAACCATATTGATCCTGACTAACAATTTTGTCCACCACTTTGGCCAATCGATTAGCTAAGAATTTAGCAATGAGTTTGTAGTGAATATTGATGAGGGAAATGGGCCGATAATCTTTGACATGAATAGGGTTACTAACCTTTAAGATAAGAGTGATAAAGGAAGAATTAGAACCTATCGGCATCTTCTTCGTATCTAGAAATCTGGTCACAAACTCTATAATGTCGTTTTTAAAAGCTCTTAATATCGTTTAATAAATCCAAAAGTGAAGCCATCAGGCCCGAGAGCTTTATCGTTGCCACAATCCCAAACAACGGATTTCATTTCTTCTAACGTAGCATCCTTTTCCAACATATCGTGATCAGAAGGACTAAGATTTGAAGGACTAAGATTGTACTAAATACTTTGATTATGAGAGCCCTATAAATAAAGGTTCATTTGTAGTTTGTGAGATCAATCTCAATGAAATACATATGCCTTAATTCTCTCCACTCTATTCTTTCAGTTATATATGTTGCTATTAGGCCGTTGTTTTACAACACATTATTAGCACGAGTTGTCTCGGGTAAAAGAATAAAAAGAAGGCACGGCTTGAAACCTTGTATCCATTCATATTTGTTTACTGCCATCTATAGGTATGTGTCATATCAATTCGTGATGTTTTATGATACGTGATCATATTTGTATTGATTTCTTAACATTTAAATAAGACATATATATATATATATATATGGTGGTGGTACTATAGCTAATAAATATATATATATATAATATAATATAATATAAAAGTAATAGTATATAAAACTATATATATAAATATGGGTGGTGTGTACTAAATAGCTCAACGACACCATAAAACATAACCAAAAGTTAAAAAAAATGTTATGTTGTAGTCAAAGCTTAAAACAAAACCTATTCTATGCATGATATATGGATGCGTGAAGCGTGATCAAAAGGATCTTAAAATATTACGATTGTAAGTTATTTCTGTAAAAAACGATATCTACAATTGATTTGCAATACTAATCTATACATCTTGTGATTACATTGTTATTACCTATCTGATATTATGTTTTATGAAAATATACCTTAAAATAATTGTTTTACATATGGATCTAATATTAATTATCTCATACAAAATATAAATTAAAGCAAACCTGTTGTTATATGTAACTTACTATGTCGGCTTAGTCTCTATCCTATATATACGCGAACAAATGTGAAATCTCATTAGTGGTTTGATTCGACATTGCGATATGATATATAATTTGTCATAATTTTCTTAGTAGTTTATACCATAAAAATTTGATTCCTATCTAAATTAACTTTGAACATAACTAAAATGCAAAAAGTTTTGTTTCTAAAGTTCGGTTTTGAAAATAAACGGTTTTAGTAAATGAAAGTTATTTGACTAATTCTATATATAAAATTAGACTAGTGTATTGATAGAATTGAATCAAGAATCTCTTTTTATTATACATAGACGGGAATAAGGGTTCAAAGAATCTCTTCATGATAATCTCTTGCGATTACCTTAGTAGCTATATTTACATGACTAATTTGTTGGCCTGGAAATATCGATTAAGGATTTCCAATGATGGCTACACTTGTTTTAGTTTTGAAATATGGTCTTATGCATTTATGTGATGTTGATCCAAAAGTAATGAATGAGGAAAAAGTTGCTCGAAAATTATCACTTGCATGTTTGGGCTTGTTAACTATACATGAGATATATGTTTAGAAATTGCTTACGATATTTATTTGTGAATTTGATGATTAGCTAAATGCTATTAGTATAAGTGCTAGTAGTATAAGTTGGTGCACAGTTTTTACATCATCTTGTTTATGGTTTATAACTTTATATACTAGTATCCAAAATGACTTGTCCTAAGATTCTAAAGATTATGTGTTTAAAAGGAGTCCTCATACAATACAAAATGTTATCAGTTTAATTGGTTTTTATTATTTAAATTAGTACTCCTAATACAAAGGTAATTGTTTAACCGATAGTAAAATTTATGAATGGATGACTAACCAATGAGTATAGCCATGTTATGCAAGTAGGATATACTTGATCATCATGATTGATTGTGACCATGTTTAGTTGATAACTAGAGGGAAAAAAGTAAGTTTTGTTAGCCCATATATCTTTGTAATTAATTGTATCAATCAATTAGTTGTATACAAATCAATCAAGATGTTGTATTCCAATCAATCAAGCTAATGAGCTGGCTAATTGTAGTTATCCAAACAATTAGGTGTATCCATGTACCTATTTATAGGGACATTCGGATATACAAACCTTCACCTTTACATGGTATCGAGTCTAACCTTTAGCCGATCCTAAAACAACCCTAGTTCATCCTAATACAGTCGTTTTTATTTGTTTGTGTGCTCAAGGTCACACGCTTTTAATTATCTCGTGCAAAGGTCACGAGTGTTTTTTATTTGTTTTAAAGTGAAGTTAGTCTTCAAGATCTACATATCCTCTCACACCTCAAATATAATATCCCTATTGTTAGTCTTCACGTGGGCAAAATCCCTTTTAAATTGTCACATTTGTATTTTCTCTAAACCATAACATAAACCTATTGTTTAACCCTAATCATAAACTATAAGCCCCTATTCTACATCATGACAAGTTCAAACACCACTCCCGTTACCCCACTCTCCAAAAAACTTTCCCTTGTAACACATCATCACCTTCTTACTCGGGTACCCGTCAAGCTTGACCTTGACGATTGGAATTTTGGGACGTGGGAATTCTTTTTTGAGCAATTATATGAGAGCTATGAGGTTGACAAATTTCTTCGTACTCCCACTATCGAAAGTAGTACGAATTCCATAACACCTCTCACACCTGAAGAGATAAAAGTTGATAAGATTGTGTTGCCATGGATCCTTTTTACTCTTACCGATTCACTTAGAACCCGTCTTGTTGTGGCACGGCCAAAATCCGCTAAGGAAGCACGAGGCCTTATTTCTAAAATTGTCAAGGACAATAAAAGGTCCCGCACTGATTCATTGAAGGCTGAGTTACGCTCTATTAAGCTAGGGGATCAAAGCATGAAGTCATATTTTCAAAAGGTTGATTCTCTCATCAACATCCTCACTAGCTTAGATGCGCATGTCAACGATGAAGATGTTGTTCACTATGTGCTTGACGGTCTTCCGGACACATATAACCATGTTTGTGGCTATATGCAGTAGAAGCATACTTTTCCCGATCTTAAATGGTGTGGCCTTTGTTAATTGCCGAAGAGATGCGATTGAAGTCTAGAGCCCTTGCTTCACCTATGGATTCTTTTTCACCTATGGTTCTTGTGGCTGAAACAAGTACTAATCAACATACTTCTTCTACGGCTCAAGGAAGTCTTGGAAGCCTTGTTTCAATTTTGCTAAGGGATCATGTCGGTACGGTGATCATGTCGATATGCTCATGATGCTAATGCTCGCGTCAATAATGTTAATAGTAGAGGACGTGGGGCTAGTAACAATAATACTCATGAAATTTTGACTAAATTGATAGCACAATTGGGTAATTTGGGAATGCATAATGGTTCTACTGTTACTATGCCAAACACTGTTACCACACCATCTAATGTCAATATGCCGAATACTAATACCATGGCCACCACTGTTCCTATGGCGTTTCATGCTGGCCCAAACCTACCTGTGAGCCTAGCCCACTATCCACCGCCTGGTTTTACACCTCAAGCCCAGTTACCCTATTGTTACTACCCCATTATTGGCTCGACATCTACCACTCCACCCCAAACTGCAACTCAGCCCAATGCACCTATTGTTACAAATTCGGGACAAGCCACATTACTTCCTCAAGCATTTACTATAGGGACTCTTCATGACCATACTACAGGTGCTTGGAACATGGATACATGTGCCAGCTCTCACTTAAATAACCCTGTTACTAGTTTAAGTACTATTCTAAATTTGTGTATGTCTTCGACTATTTCGGTTGGTGATGGACATTCCATTCCTGTCACAAACACTGGCCATAGCATATTGTCAACTCCTTCAAAATCTCTTAAACTCAATAACATTCTTATCACCCCTCATATTGTTAAAAGTTTGATTTATGTTCATCAATTTGTTTGCGATAATTATTGTACTATTAAATTTGACTCTTTTGGTTTCTCTGTTAAGGACTTCAAGATGCGTCGGGTGCTCCTCCGATGTGACAGCACCGGGTACCTCTATTCTGTCACGACTCCTTCCCCCATTCCAAGTGCATTTCTTGTTAGTCAACAAACATGGCATCAATGACTTGGTCATCCAGGGAGTGACGTGCTACGTCATCTTGTTTCAAACAATGTTATCTCGTGTAATAAAGAGAAGTCTCCTGTTCTTTGCCATGCCTATCAGCTTGGCAAAAATGTGAGGCTTTCATTTGTCAATTCTAGTACTATTGTTTCTTCTTGTTTTGATATTGTTCACTCGGATGTGTGGACTTCACCCATACCGAGTCTCTTTGGTTTTAAATACTATGTCTTGTTCTTGGATCATTACTCTCAGTTTGTTTGGGTGTTCCCATTAATTCATAAATCTGATGTTTTGTCTAAGTTTGTATTATTTCGTAACTATGTTAACACTCAGTTTAAGTGTGAAATTCATTCTTTTTAGTGTGACCATGGTGGCGAATTCGACAACCGTAAACTTCATGACCTCTTTAATACTAATGGAATCTAATTTTGTTTCTCTTGCCCTAAAACATCTCAACAAAATGGCAAATCTGAACGCATGGTTCGCACCATAAATAACCTTATTCGAACCTTTTTGTTCCAAGCAAATCTCCCACCCACCTTTTGGGTTGAAGCCCTTAATATGGCCGTTCACCTTCTTAATATTTTACCTTCAACGACAATTGGCAATGAAATTCCCTTTACCTATCTATTTGGCACTCAACCCGACTATAACCTTTTACGCACATTTGGTTGTTTATGTTATCCTCACATTTATCCTACATATAAACTTGAACCTCGTACTACGCCTTCCATTTTTTTGGGCCACGCGTCAAGTCAATGTGGTTATCGATGTTTTGACTCAAACACTAACAAAATTATCCTCTTACGGCATGTCATATTTGATGAAACCGTCTTTCCGTATGGTTCCCTTAAACCCACCTTGGTTCAGTCTTACACCTTTTTAGATGACCCCGATATACCAACCACCGTTTTCGTTTCCAAACCTCCCTCAACTGTTACCGTTTCCTAAACTCAAAATACCACAACTAAAAATGACGAGGCTCATATCCTTTCTCCTATGGCCCAGTCGTCACTTACACCAACCTTGGCCCACCACAATGTTGTGTCGCCCCTTATTCCTGCTGGGTCGGCCCAACCAACTTCAACCAACATCACTCCTCCAACCACCCCAGCCCAACTGATTACTGATCAACTTCATCCCACCATTATACCCGATCCACCAGTAAATCCAAATCCCACCTTGGTTCACTCTATGGTCACACGCTTCCGCGTCAGGTCAAATAAACACACTCAACGTCTTAATTTTCATGTGTCTTCAGTATATCCAGTTCCTAAAACTTATCGTAACACGTTTCTTGATTCTAATTGGCAAAATCCTATGCGAGACGAATATAATGCTCTTATTAAGAATAGTACTTGGACTCTTGTCCCTAGACCATTGGACGCCAATGTTGTCCGTTGTATGTGGCTTTTCCGGAACAAGTTTTTAGCTGATGGTACACTTAGTCGCTACAAGGCTTGGCTTGTGGCAAATGATAGTACTCAGTTGGAAGGTGTTGATGTTGATGAGACTTTTAGTTCGGTTGTTAAACCCGGGACTATACGTACGGTTCTTAGTTTCGTTGTTTCTCGACATTGGCCAATTCATCAGCTCGATGTCAAGAATGCTTTTTTACACGGGGACTTATCTAAGACAATATATATGCATCAGCCTCTTTGGTTTTGGGATTTTGCGCATCCTGATTATGTGTGCTTGCTTCAGCGCTCTCTTTATGGGCTCAAGCAAGCTCCTCGAGCCTGGTTCCAACGATTTGCTTCTTATATTACTCGAGTGGGATTTCATCATAGTCGTTGTGACACATCTTTATTTATCTATCGATAGGGGTTAGACACAGCTTATTTGTTATTATATGTGGACGACATTGTGCTTACAGCTTTATCTTCAGATTTGTTACAGAGGATTATTTGATCTTTACATCAGGAATTTTCCATAACTGATTTGGGTTCGCTCAACTATTTCTTGGGCATATTAGTTACACAGAATTCTTCAGGGATGTTTTTAACTCAGAAAAAGTATGCCGGTGAGATTCTTGAGTGGGCCGGTATGGTTAATTGTAATCCCAGTCGGACTCCTGTAGATACTGAGTCCAAGCTAGGTGATACAGGTGATGTGGTCTCTGATCTGACTCTTTATCAGAGTCTTGTTGGTTCTTTGCAATATCTTACATTCACCAGACCAGATATCTCTTATGCTGTTCAGCAGGTTTGCCTTCATATGCATGGTCCTTGGGAACCTCATTACTCCGCTCTTAAAAGAATCTTGCATTATGTTTGTGGTACTTTAGATTATGGGTTGCAGTTATTTTCATCCACTACTTCGGATTTAGTTGCATATTCCGATGCGGATTGGGCTGGTTGTCCCACCACTAGACGTTCGACTTTGGGTTACTATGTTTTTCTTGGCAATAATTTACTCTCCTGGTCATCTAAGCCTCAACCAACGCTTTCTCGCTCTAGTGCTGAGGCTGAGTATCGTGGTGTTGCTAATGCTATTGCTGAGACTTGTTGGTTGCGTAACTTATTACGTGAATTACATACTCCTTTATCTTCTGCTACGCTTGTCTACTGCAATAATGTCAGTGCTGTTTATTTGTCTTCCAATCCGGTTCAACATCAGCGCACGAAGCACATTGAGATTGATATTCACTTTGTTCGTGATTTGGTTGCCGCTAGTTAGGTTCGGGTCCTTCATGTCCCTTCTCATTACCAGTTTGCAGATATTTTCACCAAAGGCTTGCCTTCCACTTTATTTGAAGAGTTTCGTTCTAGTTTGAGCGTTCGAAGAACTCCCACTCCAACTGCGGGGGAGTGTTAGCCCATATATCATTGTAATTAATTATATCAATCAATAGTTGTATACAAATCAATCAAGATGTTGTATTCCAATCAATCAAGCTAATGAGCTGGTTGATTGTAGTTATCCAAACAATTAGGTGTATCCATGTACCTATATATAGGGACATTCCTATGTAATGAAGACATACAAACCTTTCACCTTTACAAGTTTAACATGCTGAATGAACTCGCCTTGCAGTTTCTAATAAATTGATCTTGTTAGCCATGATATTTAGTAAAGTGATGGTCATTAAACAATCACGAGCCTTGTATAGGAAAACGTAGTTTTCGGGA
>BQNB010044799.1:0-10176 GCA_026074375.1 Tanacetum coccineum | reverse complement strand
AAAAGTACATTTTTATTTGAAGCAAGCAAAATACGTTTTGAAGGTAGCGAAATATGTATGAATGATAGGTCACATGAATCTTGAATCAATCATATCAACATGTAAGATTAGAGAGAATGAGGGCAAGTAAAGGGAAAATTCAAATCTTATTATGGAGGGAAAATGAGAGTTAATTACAAGGGCATCACCCTCTAATGAAGATTATAGGGCTATTTATAGGCAATGGGAGGGAGGCTTCCCTTCCTTATTTTCCTAACTTGTCAATACTAGTCCATAGACTTTGGTTATTATGTTATTTCTTACTTAAAGCATAATAAACCTTATTACAAGCTATATTAAACTAAAGAAAATAAAGTCTAATAACAAAATATAATAAAACCACATAATCGACACTTTTCCATAAACCTAATAAAAATAATAATATTTTATTATTATTTTTGTCTTATTATCGAGCTAACGGGGTAATTACATCATCTCGTTACTTTATTACGCCCATGTCCAATAGCTTTTACCTCGACACTTAATCTTCCTTAAGATTCACCCTTCATTTCTTCAATTAAATCGACACCACGACTATAAATATTAAATGTTTAAGAAAAAGATTCCGAGAAAAATATATTTTACTTTGCATTAAATTCTCAAGTAAAATGACTTTTTTATTAATAAACTCTTTGAAAATTTCCCTTTTTAAACAACGTCTCTAAGTATAAATTTCTTTCGAAAATTCGGCATGACCCGTACGCCTTAATGACTTTTTCCAAGGTCTTAAACCTTAATATAAAACACTTTTTCACAAACCCGACATTTTCCGACAAACAAAATATCAATACATTCAACACGTTTTACCAAACCGTAGCAACATACCCCTTTACATCCGACAAGTCCAACAAAATCTTTCTTAGTCCAACATAATTCCTTTAGTCCATTTATAAAGTCCACAAATCCATTTACTTGTTATTGGGTCTTATGGCCCATTATGGTCTTTAATACTTAGCCTGATAGTAAAACTTAGTCCATACTTCTTTTCATAAGCTCAAAATATAAACCAAAATCCAATAGGCCTTAAACCCATTAAGCCAAATCGACTATTAGCCATAAGCTTTTTATATATAAGCTAAAAGTTTAATATACTCAAAATAAGCCGAAACCAAAACCAAATAAGCTATAAGCTTAACATATAAGCCAAAAACCAAATAAGCTATAAGCTTAACCAAAAACCAAGTCCAATAACCAAGTTCATGTGGGTCGAGCCCACCTTGGTGTCGGACCAACAAAACCAAACGCACCCTTATTGGGCCGAACGAAATCAAGCGCACCCTTATTGGGCCGAACAAAACCAAACGCGTCACCGAAACCATCCACATCGAATACCTCATAAGTCCAATAAGTTATTACTTAGCTTATTAAATAAGCAAAACCTCTAAATAAGCCTTTATAAGCATTTTTATAAAATGAAAAATTACCACAACAACTATTTTATTTAAACTCAAAATCTTTTCTTTCTTTCTTTTATAAGATGATGCAAACAAACACCCTTTTCTTACCTTTTTCAGTATCAAGACCCAACCTTTTTTACGAACGAACGAAAGGGACTTTTTTGTACATTTTTGTTAAAATGTCAGTCATTAAGGACAAACTTTGCAACAGAACGATAACCCAATGACTATTTTCGTATAACATTACCGGAGTTGGTTCATTAAAGAACTAACTTTGCAACGGGGACTCTGTCATTAAGGGCTAACTTTGCAGACGAACGTTAACCCAAGAAACTATTTCAGTATAATGTCATTAAGGACTAAACTTTGTAACGAACGAATAACCCAAAAATGATATTTCCGTATATTTTTTCCTCGGAGTTTTTTTGTACGGTTTGTGTGAAGTTTTTTTGAGAATCGTGTAATACTGCCAAATGTTAAATATATTACTATTTGAAAGGATATAATATTGCCAAAAGTCTTCTCATTTATCCTACCATGTACTTAAAAAATCTTGAGAACATGAAATATTATTATATCTAAATTATTTATTTTTCTACCAACTCACAAAATGGCTCAAGAAAATAGTGTAAGAGTGTGTTTAATTGAAGAATTTTTTTTTTAATTTTCAATTATTAATTTTGTAAAAAAAGATTAAATTTTCCAAAAAAAAAAACATTTATATGACATTTTTTCTATTTCGAAAGAATGAGGTTAGAGGAAAACGGAATAAAAATATAGAGTAAAATCCTTAAATTATCATTCTGGTTTGCGTCAGATAAGTTAAATCATGTACAGCCTTTCATTAAAGTTGAACGGAATAATATATATTTTTATTTTTATACAAAACATTTTTTTGAGAGAACAATTAATCAAACGCTCCTTTTAAAGCGGGTGTTTGGTTGAGGGTATGGCATTGAGGGAATAACTTTCATTCCGATTGTAGTTGTTTAGTTAGAAGGTTGAGGGTGTGTTTGGTTGGTGTCTATAGGAATAAGGGAATAAAATGAAAGTAATTAAATGTAGTTTGGTTTGTGAATATAGGTATGTAATGTAAATATGCATTCAAAGATATTAGGTGTGAAAAATACACAAGTAAAATAATTATTTATAGTTTTAGTTATTTTTCATTTAAAAGAATAATCAAACCCAAACTTTATACAGAGAACATTACTTTTTAAACTATTTAATCCTTCTTATTTTACCTGTGTTGCAAAAATCGGCCTAGCGGCCTATTTATCAGTGCCTAAGCGCTAAGCGGGGATTTACATATTGGTTTTTATTAACCGGCCTTATTAATCGGTTTGCTTACAATCGATCAACGAGGCGATTATCGGATAAAATTCGTCTAACCGGACATAAAAGGCCAAATCGGGCATGTTGTTTCAAATTTTTTTAATTTTATATATAGAAATCAAATATGATGAATCTACCGGTAATACCGCGTCTGAACCAATTAATCTTTAGGTGGTACAACGGCCGCCCAGCATAGCTAACGGACCCTAGCGATTTACAACTTTGCCCTTTAATCATAAATATACCCCTCAATTCCATGAACTATACCAAACGAACACTTAGTAATAAAATGGAATCAAACCGTTATTTATTACTGCACACATTTTCTAACCCACTAAAGGTGGCCGGGTTTACAAATCATTCGATTGAATACAATAGTTATCAATAAAAACCCTAACACCCTAAATTTTTTAAAACAATAACATTGGAGCAACAATTATTCAAAATTTTCAAGTCAAAATACCGCCAAACAATCACAGTCACCGTCCACCTGCTATACAATTTCGGCGGCAATCTCACCTACCAATGAAATCTTAAGCGACATCACGTATAGCTTCTCGCCTTTCGACTTGTTAATCACTCAAACCACATCCTTTACCAATACATCCTTAAACCCACAACCAAAACCCCCATAACCCGTATCGAAACCGTGGGCATCGTCACTCTCTGCGACCTCAAACCCGACAAATTCCTCAAATTCTGCATCGACGACGGAACCGGGTGCATCCCACATTGTCCTTTGGCTCAACCACCTCACCTCGCCTTATTTTTCAAGGCACTGCCCACCAAGTGTTCGATCCTCTTGCTGAAACGAGCGTTAAGTTTGCGAGCTTGGTGCAAGTGGGGTGTTTGGTTAGAGTGAGGGGGAAAGTGGGCGTGTTTAGAGGGTGTGTGCAGGTTAATGTTGGAGATGTGTTTGTGGAGCGGGATGTGAATGCGGAGATTTTGCATTGGTTGCAGTGTGTACGGTTGGGTCGAGTGTGTTATGATGGTGCACGAGTGGATGATGATAAGATGATCATTGATTAAAATGAGATACGCAATCTGAGTAATCGTTTTAATTCTAAAAAACAGTGTAACTGCATTGTTCTGAGTTGTCTAGCTGGTACTAAGTAATGTTACATTTCCAAAAGTATGCTTGCCATCTGATTGTGTTATGATATGTTCTATTTTATATGTTTCTGTTAATATAGAGGTCATTAGCCTTGTTGGGTTTGTTTTCATTTTAATGTGTTGATGAGAGATCGAAATGGGTTGCACGCTTAAGCAAACAGCCTTTGGCGGTTTAATGAATTGTTGTCCCAAAATTACAATTTTCTTTTGTATCTGATATTGACTTTGCTGAATATTTCAAGAATTGATAGGTTTTCTTCCACTTTACTGAATTTATGTTAATCATTTGTAATTGTGGAATATGTCAGTCACACGCGATCTTCAACGCCTAATTCTGATTTTATTTTTTTTGAAAAGCGCCCAATTCTGAAATTTAGTATTCTTTTAAAGTGTGTTTCACTAATGTGTGTGAAATTTAGTATTCTTTTAAAGTGTGTTTCACTAATGTGTGTGCTTCTATGTAACATTTTGGAGAAACATTCATTGAAGATACATAATGATCATATTCTGAGATCTTTTAAGAATGTAAAATCTGTAACAAGTGTTTATTTGATCAAATTTAAAAACTAGTGATTGTGTAGAGCTTTACTTTAAATTTAAGGGAGTTATTTCCAGGAAATTCTCGATGGAAAAGGGAGACCAGGCCAAGGGGGGTTTGAACTATAGTTTTGAACCGAAGCTATGACGTTGCCCTTCGGTTTTTACTCAGTAGTTGCGTCATTGCCCAAGCGCAAAGTTACTTTCACAATCACCCATAACCTCATTGTACACACCTCCCTACCTCTGCCATTTTAGTTAGCTGATCAACGCTGGGGATTTACTAACCTCATGCTCATATGTATATGCACTTTTGAAAGTTAAATTTCTTTCAACAAGGTATCTTTGGCATATAACATCCCAAATATAATTTTTTTGACTAATTAAAATGTAAAGTTACAAAATATAGTAACTGTATGAAAGGATACATACACAAATGAAAAATTGCATAGTATACAGTATCTTATGCAACAAAAATGGTTGGGACTGTTTGTGTTTAGCTCTGAAAGAAATAAATTTAGGACCCTTTCAACTGGATTAAACCGAATTACGGATTATCTTGCCCCTGTTTCGTGTAAAGAGTAAAAACCCCTGTGCAGTTGTGCAAGTAAAGTACAACGTTTACAAAATAAGGTATAAAGGCAAAAATGATCATAGTGTGTTTTTTTTGGCTCTTCAAAACAGAACCACTCTCGCTCATTTGTGACTAGGGACATTTGGCATTTCTTATTGTGTTTCTTTGTCAAGGTCGTCAAAACATGATTGTACGAACTATTGGAACAACTTACGTCATGGTTTACTGATTCCAATATTATTGGAGTTGATATTTAAAAAAAGAGTAAATTGCAGATACGTCCCTGTGGTTTCCTCAGATTGCACGTTTAGTCCCCACTTTTGCGAAAGTGCAGGCGGCCTCCCTGTGGGGAAACTTGCACTTTCCCTCCCTGACAGGGACCAAAAAACGACATTATATTCATTATGAGAGGATCGGATTGGACGGGCCTTGTTAAATTTGTTTACATTTACTTCATTCATGTGTTCATGAGGAATAGATAACTTAAGTGGCTGATTCTTATATGGAATTGTGGGAATGCGAAGATTCATAGAAAATGTTAATTTCAAACAATTCATACCTTTGGACAGATTACAGTTACCGGCTTGTCACTGTCTTTTGTTAATTTTTTATTTTAGTTTCTTCTCTCTAGTGTTCGACACTTGCTGAAAAACGCTAAGTTGGTGCAATCAAGCTGGAGTGTTTAGAGGGTCTGTGTGCAATAAATGTGGGGTGTGTGTTTGTGGAACGGGATGCGAATGCGGAGATTTTGCATTGGTTGCAATGTGCGAGGTTGAGTCGAGTGTTTTATGGTAGTGGATGATCAAATGATGAGATGATGGTTGAGTGAATTTTTGGTGAAATTGTGACGAGTCTATGTTTATTATAATCTCTTATTATGTAGTTTGGATTGCTTAGCAGGTAGTAAATAGTGTTACATCTTTGAAAGTATGATCGCCATTTTATTGTGTTATGATCTGTTCTGTTTTTGTTAATATAGAGGATAGGCCTTGTTGGATTTCTTTTCGTTTACTTCACGTGATGATGAAGAACGACTAACTTAAGTGGCTGACCCTTATATATGAAACCGTGGGAACTTTGAACAATCGTAAGTGTTGATAGAGTAACATGCTTGTTAGCGCGCAGGAAGAACTAGAGATGGGCTGCATGCTTAAGCAAACAGCCTTAGGCGGTTTAACCCAATTGTTGACTGAAAATCACATCGTTTTGTTGGATCTGTTTCTAGTTCTATCCAGATTTCTTGAATTCATAGTTACTCTTCTACTGTGTTTTTGAGTAAATCATGTGTAATTTGAAAAAGTTTGTAATTCTCACATAACTGTATATTTGTAAAACGAGCTGTTACTAGTATTAATTTAAGCAAACTTTGAAACTAGCGATTGTAGAGCTTTACCCTTAAAAAGGGAGCCCTTTCAGAAATTCTCGATCGCCAAGGGAGACCCGAGGCCAAGGAGGGGGTTTAGAAATTGTAACGACCCAAACCCGCTCCGGAGAGTAGGCCGAAACGTCATAATCATGGTGTCATATCAAAGCATAATAAAGGCATAAAGTCATAAATGATAACATAGAACAAGGTGGAAAGCCGGAATCAAACATCGGCTCCCGATTATGAGATCAACTGGAAAACGTAAAAGAAGTCTAATGGACTTAAACACATGTGTCCAAGATAGTATAGCTCATCAAGTGTCTGCGATAAAAAGAAAGGAAGTAAATGGTCATTCCTAAGCACACTCTCTCTCAAGCCCAATCTCCCTCTAGATACTGCCGTATTGAAAGAGAAAGAAATACGGTCCCTGAGACCATAACGCCAGATGAACGGATATCAATAACAATGGAAGTATAAATAGTAATTGAATCCTGGATAATAAGTATTAAGCAGCGGAAAGTATCATAGTTGTCATGAGGAAAACCTGGAGAATGGTCATGATAGAATAGGAAATAAACATGTTTAATGCATGGTAATACGAAGTAAAGATGTCATGAGATATCATGGGTAGTATAAAATGAATAATAAGGAATGTGAATACAAATTTACAGTTAAAGAGGGGTGCCTCAACATGTAATTAGAGGGTGTGGACTATTATTTTAATTTGGGTGAAGGGATCTGCTCCCAATGTGATGGGATGCAGAGCACACACCAAACAATCACCCTGACGTTTGTAAACATATGTAACTAGGATGCACAATACGCCCCTGAATAATTAATGGCCAAACATGGAAATATAATCTGGGTTAACATGAAAAGGGAGTTGCGTCGCGTGAAATCATCAAAGCGAAAGAGTCGTGACACAGGTGCTCTGTGTCCACGGTATTGGGTACCTCCTGACTAGGTGTAGTCATGGTAAATCGATGGTCATGAGTAGATATAGCTCGGGCACTATAGATAATAAGTCTTGAATCAAACATGTAAAGGATCATGGCAAAAGACATAAAAATAGGGAAGCATAGCAGTTCTGGGGATGAATCATGAAAAGAAAGAATGTCCTTACTGAAAGGACGGAATATCCGTACCTTAAGTCCAGCAAAGAAAATGAAAGAGAAGGATGAAAGAGATGGAAACTACTCCTGCTTCACATGATCTACATGTTAAAGGACTTGTATAAGATTTCGTGTTCATGATTAAGGTTCTCTTTCCATTTTTAGTAACTTTCTATTTTTAGTAACTTTCCATAATTAGTATATTTCCTTGATTAGAACATTCAATGATTAGTATCTTGTTATAATAGGTACTTTCCAAAATGGAAAGCTTCTAATTATAGTAAGTTTCAAATACCTAGACTTTCCTTAATTATCTTTCCATAAATGAATAACTTCCCTGGATTTTAATATGTTTACCATAATTAAAACTTCCCAACAATAGACTTTCTAAAAATAGTCTGTTTCTATAAATAGCATGGTTCCAATAAATAGCAGGTTTCTGTAAATTAGCAGGTTTCTAATAAATAGCGGTTTCCATAAATAGGGGTTTCTATTAATTAGCAGGTTTCCATTTCGTATTTACATCCTAAATCCTTGATCTTACATAATTTAGTAATTCTCCTTTTAGTTATTAATTTAATAAACATGATCTTTAATTTATCCATTTTTGCAAAAACAGCCCTTATAATATCAAATATTGGCATTTTCATACTTAATTAATTTAATTACTTGATCATACCTTGTACTTTTTACGAATTTACACTTTTTATCCCTCGGTTTTAAATACAAATCGAATTATTGATATATTATATATAATTATCATGTTTAACCCATAACAATTATCAAATGACAATTTATACCCCTTTCCACTTATTTTTCTCAGAAATCTATAACATTATATTAACATGCATAATCAGACCAATGTTCAGAAATTACAAAACACCCCTTATACTTTTAAAAACACAAATCGGGTAACTAATAATGCACAAAACCCTATTAAAATTTCCACAATAATTACATCATTTTATACATTCATTTGCATGTATTGGACTGCGGATAAATATAACAAACACTATCCCTATGTCGTTTTCCAATTTAGTTCTTTCATTTATTTCATAATGCAAAATCGGCAAGAAATTGAAAAAATTCCACAATAATTATTTAGTGTTCCTCTTATCTTCTATTTAGGCATTTTATCGGATCTTATACATGATATAATAAGCTGAGAAAAATATTAAAATCGTTGGTAACAATTATTTAAATGCCAATTTCATTTCTTGCTAAAAATTAGGGTTTAGAACATGATTAATCCAATTCGACTCCTAGATCATGCTATAATTTTTTCTCATGACATACTGAAATAAACATGATGAAACTTGAGTTATAAAAATACCCTTTGCCAAAATGTTGATGATTTTATGATTTTATGAAGGATTTCGATCTAGTCAATTGAGTACCATAAATCACACACACCTTAACCCATATGAACCAAGCAATTTTTCATAGCTTTCCTTGAGCTCCAAGACCCTAGAAAAATCGTTCCTTGCCTTGACAAAAATATATGGTGCCGCCACCTAACTTATTTAGGGTTTCGGAATGGTTTTTTTTAGAGATTTACAAATGAAAATTGTATATAAAAAGATATACAAAAGAAGATGCCGAGATTTTGGGGTTGTGAATGGACTAAAATCTGATTTTTATTATTATTAAAAATTATCTTAATATTATCCTTGATTTAATGTATTTAAATTAATATTGTATAAGTATATAAATACATAATTTCGGCTTAATAAATACACATATATAATATTTATTATTTTTCTTGTATAACATAAGGTATTATAATCTTATAAAAATTTCATACTTGTCACATGATGTATTTTATAATTTATAACACTTGATTGAATTTTATTCATGCTTTTATTAAATTTTCTGACACTAGGGGCATTTTGGTAATTTTGCACTTGTTCTGATTTTAGGGTTTTACAACAACTTAACTCCGATGACGGCAGTGGTTGTTAAAGAACAAGTCATTGGCAGTTAAAGATTTGTTGTTGCGAGTATTTGCTATTAAGGTTGATAAGAATATGAGGATTTGTTGTGAGGAGTGTTAAGTTTTATCTAAAATGGAATTGGTATATTGGAGTGGGTATGATTGTTGAGGCTGGAAATGATAGGGTATGCCTATCATTCAGTGTTAACTGTGTAGATGGGAGGGCATATAGTTTGTTCACTTTAGGGTGTTTGTTATAGTGTATGGATGATGTGTGTTCAGTTTCAAGATATACTGAAATAGGTATGGAATATGAGGATAATTGATGGTGAAAGGGTGAGTCAAGAGCTGATAAAAAAATTATTAGTAAAGGCTGAGTGAATACAAGCTGAGGATAATTCTTAGAAGCAAAACGAAGGACTATGTAGAACAAGATCCTATATAAAATTGCCCATCCCAATATTATGTAAACCTTTATCCATTTAGGATCATTCTCATGAAAAAATTGCAGCGATTGCAGGATGTCGATTCTAGTCACATTTGTCCCATCAAGGTTCAGCCCAAAAACTTGGTTTCTCTGGTACTCATTTATCAAAACCCCTTCATATAGATATGTCATAGTCGATATTTTATTCATCTATCTCTAATACGGTGGAATATCATGACTGTTCAAGAAATACCTACAAAATCAGAAGAAAAAAGTTGTGAAAGCAATGACAACAGCATACCCGAGAATATAATTCGGGACAACCGAGCTCACAAACACCATA
>BQNB010044798.1:23397-42912 GCA_026074375.1 Tanacetum coccineum | reverse complement strand
TCCTCCTCTGGATCCGACTCAGTAACATATCCGGGTGACTCAGTAGTAGGTGAATCAACAGGAGGTAATGGCTGTTCCTCTAATGGCATATACTCGGGGTATATGGGCTCTGGCACGTAGTCAAGGTCATGTGCCTGTACGATCATATGCTCACGCTCCTCCTCAATTTGAGGAACTGGTGGTGTCTGTGGATCCTCTGGGCCTGGTATGTAGTCTGGCGATGGTGGGGCTACTGGCTGTAGCGGAAGTCCGTCGTATCCTAGTACGATGACCCGTGGTATGCCTCCCTCCGATATCTCCTCATAATCGGCTCCCCAGAAAGCTCTGCCGGGCTCAGAGTCGGAGTAGACGGAAGTGTAGGTAACATCTGACGTCGCAGAAGACATGGTTACTGCAAAAAGTAAAATAACTTATATAAGTATCTCTTATAAGAAAATTCGATATGATATGTAAGGCTTTAATAATAAAGTCCTTATAGTAATATACGTAATATCATTTATATACACGTATATTAATCAGGTAAGCACTTAGTACCCTACTAATGCTTTAGCAATGCATGTCATATAAATATATATGCGCTAGAAGTAAACAAGTAATGCATGTATGTCCCTCACAAATCCCATTTGTGAAAACAGTTTTGAAAATGGTTATAGTCCAGACAAAAACTTTTGACCTGGTTCTCTATAACCTTGGCTCTGGTACCAATCTGTAACACCCTCAAATCTGAGCACGCAGCGGAATGTTTGAATATCCGAGGGCGTTACATTATTGGATCAATAGCACAAGATCTGAGAACGACTACTAAACGTGTCGTTTGAAAAAGATACATTGGATTAACAAAATACTCGTTTGTTACATAAGCCCATGGCTTCAAATTGTTCAACAATATAAATAAAGATTTTGGTTTATAACAATTGTCCCCAAAATGTAATAAGACCCCAAATCTTAAGTGTTGACTCTTCAATTATTGACTTCCAATGTATCATCGCACCTCGTGCCTTTATTGACCTGAAAAACATGTGTCTTAAAACCGTCAACATAAAGTGGTGACTTCCTAGGTTTTATAAAATCGGATATTGTAGGACGCAGAGGATTTCCAATTGGGAATGGGCGTAGAGAGTGCGGGAGGGAGCGAAGAATGTCAATCACTATCGATAAAGAAGGCGTAAAGACACGGTGAGTTCCTAAGCTATCGAGTGTTGGGAACATTAAGACCTGTCTACGACTCTCAGTCGTCGGATCTAAGTACACTAGACAATGTAGCTCAGCCAGCATACTACGGGTAGAGCAAATGTTAGATATGGTACCGATGAACAATTGATGTGCTAACCCTACAACATCCCATATTCAGACATGGTAGCCTTTCGTTCCCGAGTGATACTAGTCACCCGAACGTGATTGTCCAATCCTAATAGATCTATCCATAACATTCGCGCCCACACAATGTAATTCCCAATCACATCTATCAATTAACCATTTTCATGATCATGGACATAATGGGTATAGTAACGATAGGCAAACACTTTATCAATGGTAATAAAATGTACACTTGCGTCAATTTTGTAAAAACAAAGCAAGTTTCTCCACCCAAGGATGTAAATCATTTAAATAATTGTAAAACATGGGGCTATGAAACTCACCTTAGTAGGTAGTTCTCCGAATGATAATAAATATCCAAGTAAGCAGTGGATCACACCGTCAAGTACCTAAGTAAGTACGGATCCAAGCCTTAGTCTAACACATTTTAACTAACGAATCATTGTATAAAACTAATTCAAGTTTTAAGTTTATATAATACCGTTATCACTTTTGTGATGATGCACCAGATTATTGTATTGATAATTTCGATGGGAGCATCCGTGAATCAATTGTTAAATAATATACTTATTTATTTTCGTCGTTAATTAAACCCGTTTCATGTTCCGAATACTTAAGGTTCGCCATTATGTTTAAGTGTTTCGTTAATTTAACATTTGGTACACAAATACACCCCTTATGGTTTCTTATACATAACAAAACAGCCCTGGTTTATTAGTATACTTTATATACATTTTAAACCCCCAAGTTTCATTAATTACATAAGTAGTCCTTCAAGTTTACAAAATTGTAATTTTAGTCTATACTCTGGAGCTGTTTAACACTTCAATCCCTAATTTCTATGTTTTCAAAAATAGTCCCTGGAGTATATTGAAATCGAAAAATAACAATTAACCCTCTTAAGTTTCGCAGTTTACAATTTAGTCCTTGGACCTGATTTATTTTTTGTGAAAATTATATTTTTACCCAATTAAGTCCCAACTATGGTATTTGGCTTTATTTAGTCCCAATAAGCCAACAAGGCTGTTTCGGCTTAAAAATAAGCTATTCGAGCTTATTTTTAGCTTAACGGGCCTTACTGGGCCCGTTAAGGTCCGTTTTGCGTTTCAATGATCCGTTATAGTTTTAATAAGTCCAAAAGTCTTTAATAAGCTCATGTGGGTCTGTTGAGCTTAAAATAGCCGGGAGCTTTATTATGGGCTTATTCGACTTATTGGGCCCGTAAGCCTAATAGCTTAACCCGATACACCCTCTTAGGCTTCCCTTGGCTTTTTAGCTTATTTCCTATACGTTTCAACTTAGCTTAATCTGTCTTGGTTTCAGCTTATTTGAAATAAGCCAATAAGCACCTGTTAATGGGCTTTCGGGCCCATTAATGACCCGAAAGGTTTTAAGTCTATTTGGTTCGGCCCATTAAGGTCCAATAACTTTGTTTTAGTCCGTTAAGCACTTGGAAGGTTAGTTTGCTTATTTAGCTTATTCGATAAGCTAATAAGCCCACTGTTGGGCCTATTGGGCCTAAACGAGACCCGATAGTCCTCCTAGGCTTTTAGATTGTTTCCCTATGAGTCCATTAAGTACATTAAGGTTCAATAAGCCCATTGAGCACTCATAAGGTCACCAATAAGCGATCCCAGCTTATTGTGAGCTTATACCTTTACGCTGGGCCCGTTAACGGGCTAGAAGGCCCATCAAGGGTTCGAATGGGTTTCCAAATGAAATGAAAGCCCTATGTGAAGCAAATAAGTACTTCAAGACCATGATTAAGCCCGTGTGGCTTATTAATAAGTTGTGGCTTATAAATAAGCCCTCGTTGGGCCTTGTTGGGCTCGATGGTGGGCTAGTAAGCCCATTAAAGGTACGGGTTGTTATTCTAGGGTATTTTAGGGTCCATGCGAAACTAATAAGCACTCCTAGCACCTTAGTAAGCTCGTTGGGCTCTCAATAAGCTCGTAGAGCTTATAGGCAAGTCACGAGTCCCACCCCTTTGGTTGTTGGGCCGGTTACGTGCTCTAGGGTTTCTTAAAACTCATTAGCAAGCTAGTTGAACCAAATGTGATCTTATTTAGCATGCGTAGGGTCGTGTTCGCCACATGCACACGTTGGATAAGGTTGTTCACACGTCCCTTAGCCTTCATGTCGTATTTACTTCAAAAGTTTACGTATAATATTTACATACGTTCATGTAGAGGGGTTGGTGTTCACGTTAATGTTCAAGTACCCATGTAAGCGAAATATTTAAGCCCTAGATTGTCGTTAGCCATTTTGTACATGCGTTTTATTAGTTTTCTTGCACAACACAAGTGTTACCCAACTTTATATGTACATGAACCATGCGTGGGACGTACCATGCATGTTCACGTACACCTTTCAGGTTAAGCACACTAACTAGACCCCTCACAACTAACAGGATAGAAAATGGATGCATAAGGTACGTAAAAGCTAAAATTCTGAGACTTACAATGTCCAAAGTTCCTATTCGTGGGTAAAGGTAACACTAACAGTATACACCCCAAACGTGTATTATTCCTAAGCTTCAAGCTTGTTTACCTAATCCTTACCGTATAAACCCTGGCCTCGTTATGTAACCCCCTTGTTGTGTTTTCTTGGTTCGAATGAGTAAACGGGAGGTGTTTGGTTGCGGTTTGAGACTTGACGCAAAGGAGGGTCTATATGTTCTCTTGTTTGAGTGTGTGTGAGTTAACAAGAGTGTCAAATGGTAAGTATATATGAGTATTTATAGGCAAGATGTCTAGTTAACTTTCCTAGTTCAAAAACAAACCAAACCGTGTCCTAGCCTTGATGGTTTTATGGTTTTTAGTTAACTACACATGGTTTTGGTAATACTACTCAAGTACCTTATCTTAATTACACAATATATGTACAAGGTAGGCTTAGATACATGAAATCTTTGTTATTATTGTGGTTTGTGGACACTTAGCCGTGGCCTAGGGGACCAAGGAAAGGAGAGTGAGTCATTAACCATTGGGTATTAGGTTAGTTGAGACAATTAGGACAAGTCTTAATTAGTTAGGTGATGTACTAGTCCTTTTAGGATCCTTAGCAAGATTTTTGGTGATTTCCTATGCATGAGTATGCATGTATTCGGTTATAGAGGACACTTGACACCTAAATTGATGTAAAATTTTTGTGTTAAGAATGAAAAGAGGTCATTGGTAAGGGACTATGAAAGTCTAGTTATTTTCCGTGGTGCAGTCCAAAAGTATCTTTATCGCGAAACTTTTAGGGTAACCTGTTACCGTGACCACTCAAAATAAAATACGCAAAGTACATAATTAACTCCTAATAATATTTCTTAACTTGGTTGATGTAACCTTAATTATTTAGTGACGTTTACATTCATTGAATATTTTTAGTCTACTCAATGTTGATCATAAAAGTAAATATTAAAAGTAAACGCGTATCGGACTAAAATAATTAGTGATCATTAATAGAGTCGTACAATGACATGAAAATGAGAAATGTTACAGATATAGCAAGAGCGGTTTGTTTCTTCGAGAACCAAGATGTCAAACAACATCCCACGAACGTACAAATACCGCTAGTGCTCTTTCGGTCCACATAATCTCCCGCATGATCAGAGTCGGCATATACTACAGTTTCTATGCCGGTCCCCTTAGGATACCATAATCCTAAGTGCGTAGTGCCTTTAATGTATCGGAAGATACGTTTAACCGCTTCAAGGTGAGAGGTTTTGGGAGCCTCTTGAAAGCGGGCACAAAGGCAGACACTAAACATGATATCGGGCCTACTTGCCGTTAGGTATAATAAACTACCTATCATGCCTCGATACTTGGTACTATCTACCGACTCATACTCTTCATCTTTCGTGAGTTTAGTATCGGAGGACATGGGTTATTCATTGTTTATGAATCTTCTAGACCAAATTTCTTAAGCATTTCTTTAATATACTTAGATTGATTAAAGAATATACCGTCTTCCATTTGTTTAATTTGTAATCCAAGGAAGAAGTTAAGTTCACCCATCATGCTCATCTCGAACTCATCATGCATGATTTTGGCAAATTCATCACACATGTCTTGACAAGTCGAACCAAATATAATGTCATCGACATATATTTGAACAATGATGAGATTTGAACTTTTCTTCTTAGTAAAAAGAGTGTTATCTACCATTCCCATTTTATATTCATGTTTAATAAGAAAAGCTTTTAATCTATCATACCAAGCTTTGGGTGCTTGTTTAAGACCATATAAAGCTTTCTTTAATTTATAAACATGATCTGGTTTTTCGAAATCAATGAATCCCGAAGGTTGTGCCACATATACCTCCTCATTGATAAAACCGTTCAGGAATGCACTTTTTACATCCATTTGGAATAATTTAAAATCTAAGGCGCAAGCATAGGCTAATAATATCCTAATAGATTCAAGTCTAGCAACCGGGGCATAAGTTTCATCATAATCGATGCCCTCTTGTTGGTTGTAGCCTTGAGCAACTAACCTAGCCTTATTTCGAGAAACAATACCGTTCTCATCTAACTTATTTCTAAACACCCACTTAGTTCCTATAATTTTCCATATTCTTTAGTTGTTGACTAACTCCCAACTCGTTAGCAATGAATTAATTTAATTTCTTCTTGCATGGCGACTACCAACTTCATCTCCTATGCTCATTCACATTCTATGTTCATATTGAATATAAAATAGTAGAAGTTACTTTGGTTTTGGGCTTGTGATCTAAGGGTTCTTTGGTTGAGGTTTCCTATAACATTTTCTAAGGGATGGTTCCTAGATTCCTTAATATTGACTATTTCGTCAAACTCTAATGTTTCATTCTCAACAATATTTTCTAGGTTTTTCTTTTCGATTTCCCTAATAGCTTCTTCTTCATCTAGATCATCATCCACTAAGGGTGATGTCTTAGAGGGTGGAGGAGTTTCATCGAATTCCCATGAGTGATTTCTTCGATTCCTAGTATATTTATTAAGAATGAATATAAAGGCTTTACTATTATTAGACTGTAACTAGAAAGACACCTTCGTATGACTTTGGGTCAAACTTGGTAAGGTAGTCTTTAGTGTTTAAAATGAAGCACTTGCTTCCAAACACTCTAAAATAGTCAAGAGTAGGTTTTCTACCTCTCAAGATTTCATAAGGTGTTTTTCTTAGAATGGCTCTAATTAGGATTCGGTTGAGAATATATGTTGAAGTATCTACGGCGTTACACCAAAACCTTTGTGGTAACGATTGCTCGTTTAACATGGTTTTACTCATTTCCTGAAGTGTCTTATTTTTCCTTTCAACCACGCCATTTGATTGAGGAGTGCGTAGAGTCGAGAAGTTATGTGTAATACCATTGGCATTACAAAATTTCTCTAAAATTGCACCTATTATCAAACCTGCTACCGTGGGTCCGGTTCCGTTATTCACATCAATTGAAGCAACCCAATTGGTTTTTGGATGTCCTACTTAAATAGTTCGAAATTGATCGAAAGCTCGGCTTTATCCTTAATAAATCTAGTCCAATGTATACCTAAGTAGGTCATCTACTATGACTAGTGGTGTAACGTTGTCCTCCGTAACTCCGTACGTCGGATGGACAGAAGAGATCCAATGGAGAAAGTTCTAAGCATCTAGTAGTGAGACTACATTCTTAGCTTGTGACTAGCGTGAGCTTGTTTCCATTTACAACATCACATAAATATTGATTAAACTTAAGCTTAGGTAGGTTTCTAACTAATTCCTTAGAAGCCAACGATTGAATGAGACGCATATTATTTTGCAGTTGTCCAAATCTCCTATGCCACAAGGTGAATTTTCATCAATCTAGTTTAGACAAATTTAATCCTTAGGACTTATTTCCTAATTCAACACATATAAGGCCTTTCTTCCTAATACCTCTACTTATGACTTTAGCGTTCTTAGTGATTTACTATCATGTTCAGAGAAGTTTACTTTTACACTATTACACCATATTGTCCCTAATGCTAGCAAATTAAATCCTAAGTTATCAACATGTTCTACATTATCTATTTTGAGAGAGTCATTAGAAATCATACCTTTGCCAATGATGTTACCGCGAAGATTACTACCAAAAATGACATTACCTCCATTGTATGCCTTGTAAGTGGAGAAGAGTTTTCGGTTACCCGTCATATGTTTAGAGCATCCAGCATCCTTGATCCATTCGACGGCTCCAATCGACTCCAATGCATATCTATTTAATATAAGACAATAACTCAATAATTTGGTCCCGAATATCTCATGGGTCCAAAATACATCCTTTGCCTTTTGATGCAATTGGTTGGGATGTGAGAATGGAAGACACATTTCCCATGGCATGTAACTTTGACGTAGAAAGTTGTTCCAACTTACGGGAAAGCCATGAGGTTGGTTTTGTCGACCAACGTGTCTTTTTGGTTGCGGTATTTTAGGACGGGAATAATTATTATTGACTCTTCTAGGAGGTGGAGTTTTTGATCTAAAATTGGGTTTAGAAAATCCAACTCTGGGTTTTGACAATGGCTTATAAAAATTTTTAACTTCATTGTCACTAGCAACGTGAAGTTTGGCATTATTTACAATTATGTGTTTTGGTCTAGGACCCAAAATAGATTTTTGAAAAGACACAGTTTTTTCAGATCCAGGCGTTGCTTGTGGCGGTCCCATATTTATTTTGGGGGCCGCCTGAACATTAAGGGGGCCGCCCATATTTATGGGACCTCCATCAAGGGACGCCTTTTTCTGAGCTTTTACAAATTTATTTCCCCCTTAGTCCACTAGATGATGCTCAAATAATTAAAGCCTAAACCTACTTTTTTCACCTGAGGGTTTTTGATTACTTAACATTTCATTGTAACAATGTTGTTACTCCTTTTCAAATGTTTTTATCTAGTAGATTCATCCCTTGAGTTTATTAATTCTCAATTTTAATTACATGACACTTTGCACAATCGAGAATCAATTCCCTTGTTTTTCTCGGTGAGGACAATTTATCTTTTAATTCTCTAAGCTCATTTTCTAGACTATTTCTAGTCGCTTTTAACTTTTTGTTTTTAGTGATAATCTTTAGACTCATTTTGCATAACTTATCATATTCGTTGTCTAAAGCTATATTATCAATTGATGAGTTTTTCATCACTAAAGTAAGATGATCGGAACATACCGTCACCTTGATGGTAAGCAACAAGACATTTTTCATCTTTGACGCTTTTCATCATCTTCCACGCTATCGCTCCCAAGAGCCTTCGACAAAAGCTCTTTGGTTCTTACTTTCGATAGTTTTGACATCTCAATAAATGATTTGGGTCGCCACATCTAAAGCATTTTCTATCACCTTTACCGTTCTTGTCATCACGACTTCTTTGGAACGTCTTTTTGTCGTTCCGAGGTTGTCTCACGAATCTACCTCTTCTTTTAAAGAACTTCTTGAAGTCTCTTACCGCCATGGCGTACTCTTCGTCTTCACTACCGAAAGTCGAACATATCTATGAACACAAGATTCTATCCCTAGCCTTTAAAGAGCAATAGATTTGTCTTTCAACATTGCTTTGACTATTTCAGAATCTTTCTGATGATCAATTTGTGAACTTATAAAGTTTTCCCTATTAATTCATCAAGAGATAGTGACGTTAAGTCTTTCGACTCTTCAATCGCCGTGACCTTTGCTCTTCATTTAGGATGTAGAGCTCTAAGAAACTTCCTTACGTAGTTCTTACTAGAATAACCTTCATCAAGAGCTTTAAGACTAGTAATAATAGTATTAAATCTAGCAAAAGCACTATCTATAGATTCGTCTTCGAAATACAAACATTTCATATGTTGAACCAAAAGACGATCTTTATTATCTTAGACTTGGCTATTATTTGATGGGTGATTAATGAAGTTTTCCAAATTTCTTTTGCAGTGTTACACATGAAAATTCGTTCATATTCTTTTCTAGGCAAAACATTATAAATAACCATTTTGGCTTTATTATTTTTCGCCAGCCTTCTTTTAAGTTCATCACTTTGTTTTTTAAAAGGGACAACCTCATCAAGTTTGGTTTTTGGATTTTAAATAATGGGTTGAAATCACCGTTAGTAATAACATGCCAAAGATCTAGATCTTTTGATTTAACATATGTCTCGAATCTATTTTTCCAATAAATAAAACTATCGCTTTCAAAAAGTGGTGGTCTTTGCATAGATTGCCCTTCTAGATATTTGTCAGAATCCATAGATCGATCCAAGCTTTAAAATACAATATATTTTAAAAATCTTGAGTGACCTTGCTCCTGATACCAATTGTGGAAACTAGAAGGGGGGGGGGGGGGTTGAATAGTTTACACGTTTTAAAAGTTTACTTTCAAAAATGTTTAGATCCGAGTTATATGTTTAACCAATTCACAATATGAACAAGCAATAACTATCTAAACTAAAACTAGATAACAACAATAATAATGTAAAGAGATAAGGAAAGAAACAACCAAACCAAGACACCAAGATTTTATAGTGGTTCGGCTACGAAGCACCTCTTCGCCCTACTCCACTCCCCGAGTATCCGACTCGAGATTTCACTATGTCAACAAGCTCCCTTTAGGCGGAGAAAACCGTTTACACGTTGCTTACGTTATTTTTCGACACTAAGCTAAATGTCGAGTCCTAATCTTTATCTAGAACCACTTCTACCACTTCCACAATATAACACACTTACAAGATCTACACTATCGATACTACACATTAACCGAATCACACAAATACACAAGATAAATACAATTAGTTTTTGGTACTTAGAAAAAAGAGGAGACATCATCTAATTAAACACTTCTTTCTTGACAATACGATGTTCTTCCTTGCATTGAATGAGAGAGAATTGATAGAAGAAAAATTAGATCACTTGAAACAAGATCTAAGTATGTTAGTGAGCAAATTTAGTGATAGAAAGAATGTTAAGAGAAGAAAGACTATACTGAAAAATTTATCAAAGAGGAATGATTTTCACAAGGTGGACCATTATTTATAGAAGAAAAACCCCCGGTAAAGGTGGCGGCCTATAATAGATCAAACTTGACTATTTGAGTGAACTTTTGATATGAATAATATGAGCTTGATGTTCTTGGACTTGGATCCTTTCATCTTTGTTTGATCACCATTCATTACGGATATAGGTCTAAAGACTCTGGATTAAAGGGGTGATTTCCAAGCTGTTTGTCTATGACAACTAGACCTTAGCCTTGTGAGAATTGGCTAAGGAAACGAAAATTAACCCAAGTACAAAAAGGTTTAACGCCAAACCACATGTCTAACGAACTTGGTTTAGCAAGCTTATAGTACTCATTATCAAACACGGATTACACTTAAAGCATTTTCATAATTAAAAATAAAGGCCGAAAGGGTTTTGCATTATGAACAATAGACAATCTTTTTAAGCAACTAAACACTCTTAAAAAGATTATAACTACATCCGTGAATCATTCCTCTATTTAAGTTTATCTATTATATTTCTTGTTCCTTGACCAAACATCTCTTTTAATTGAATTAGACCATTATCTTTAGAACCGTGACAATCTATAAGATAATCCTTTTTCATGATTTTATTGACTTTATCTTAGAATTTCCAATCTCCTGTAGAACGGACTGACTTACCTACAATACTATATTACAAACGAGGGTTATACTTTACCCGTGTGTTTCCATATAATTGTTTGGTATTTTCAGTCTTATAAATTTAAAGCTTTCAAAACGCATCAAGAAGGATAATGAGGAGCTTGGAAAAGTTCGTTGGTGGGAGACTGTACGGGGGAGACCTACGGCTGCTGGAAAGGACCATATGATTTATCATATGCTGTTCAGGTCATACCTCGTAAATAATAAAAACTTGTGAATTTGTATATATGTAGTGTAGATTTAATGGTAATAATAAGGAGTACTCGAGTACAAAATTTTCAAGAATTTCTTAGTAAATTCAAAAAATTTCAAATTATTATACTCAACACTGTCTTCTATACCCTCAAATATTGAGGGGGAGCATTAAAATGTTCCTGATAGATATTGTGTAACATTTTGTCCCCGAACGTTTAATCAATTGATATCCAAAATATCAAGGGATTAACTTTTTGGATAAGGGGAGAAAATGTGATTAAACTGCATCTAATTTATACTGAAATGTGATCATATAAAATGGACTTAATGCAATCTAAACATAGCATGTACTACGATTACTGTGCACATGTTAAGGGGGAGCTTTTAGTGATGATTAAAAACTTTCAAAGTGTAAATCTTTTTTATATTTATATCAAACACTTTGATTGAACTTTTCAATGACTTTGGAAGGATTGTGATGGAATACCCAAAAGAGCGACCATGTACTTAAATTTATGGAATTATAAAGCGGTTAGGCATAGGTATTCAAATCCCATGATTCAGCCAGAACCAGAGGGATCTACCCAGGGATATCCACTAGATAGTGTAGAAGTCCTTAGGTATGATACAAAAGGAGAAAAAGTGATAATCGAGAATAATGCTGACTGAGATGGAGCTAACACTGGAATAAACCCAACAAGGTGTTAGTTATGAAGTCTTGGTAAGCATTGAAGGGGTTGAAGAATGAAAAAGAATCGTATGGACAAAGGGTGTAAAGAAAGAAGCCCTCCATACACTTAGGCAGAAACCAGGTCAATACATAAACTGTCGGAAACACTAAGATGTTGTCTGACATTGAAGACAGTCATGGACCCAGTGACGCTATGCACAACCCTTCCTAGCCACTCAAGGTCTCTTAACATACTCTTTTTTCATTTCTCACGGAGATTACACGCATTTCTATCGACTTTCTCACTCCGAGTTAGTTGATATTGAAAAGGTGGCGTCTACTCCAGCCTCTGATCACTAAAACCAAAGTGCACTATTGAGTCTAGAGCCAAAAGAGATCATCCATAAATCTCATTAGGACACTTGTCAAAATTATGCTTGCTAAGTCACACAATGTGAATAACAAGATATATATTAAGAGTCCTATACATTATCCTTGTAATTTTGCCAGAACATCCGAGTGATACTTAAGTATTCATAGTGAAGATGGAAAAGCTGCTTGAGCCAACATCAAACAAGCTCATGGTAGGTGACTTGTGTGATTCTATACGAATCAAACTTGTGACAACTAGAAAGAAATGATGGTACGACTCTATATGAGTCAAACTTGTTCCAGGAAATGTATTAACGGTTGATGATGAATTTTTGAAATGATTAACACTCTCGATGTGTCACAAAAACACTTTAGCAAGTGACACGTCGATTGATTTTCAAATTGATTTTTCTATTCAATCGGTGAGACTTCGTCTTGCTAGTTCACTCATACCGTGTTGTCTGCTTTGAGACGCTTCGGTAATGAGAACGGCTAGTGCAGCTGCGAAACCCTGTCAAGGAGATTCTTTGAAATTCTACTTGATCACAGGCAGTATTTATACTAATCAACGGGGAACTGTGGTATTGCAACCGTATTCAACGAAGTGACAAAGACACTCTTGTCCATATCTGTTAATTATCATTAACCTAAACCTGCAATTACTCTCGACGATTGGTGCAGCTGATTCCCGACGAGTCATGATTCATAGCCACATGCTCATACCCGACCGACAAATATAAAGACATCATGAAAGCTCAAGTACATGTTTCAAGACTTCTGCTACTCTGATACCGTACGTCTTTCTTGAAGTGACAAAGTATTAAAGTCAAAGAATTTTAAAGAAGTTTCCGTCACTCTGATACCGAACGTCTTTCTCGAAGTGAAGAAGTGTTAAAGTTAAAGAATTTCAAGAAAGATGCATCATTAAAGCTTTTCAAGTCGACAAATCAAGAAAGGTATGAGCATGTCGGTCTAAAAGTCACAAGTTCACAAGATGGCAAAGTTTACAAGATGGCGAAAAGAGATTATGCTTGGTTGATGGTCTCAAGATGCTCAAGATCACATTTTCACATACAAGTCAAGATAAAGGATCAAGCTCAAGCCTAAAGTCAATGATCACTACGCCATATTCACAAGAGAATAAAAAAAGAAAAGGAAAACTACGAGCTCAAGACTAAAGTTAAAGCATAGTATGCTAGGTTTAAGTCTTTGTAAATTGGAGTGACCTCCCTTAGGGGGAGATTGTTAGAAACACAAAAAGTATCGGTCACTTCCAATAATAGTTAGTCAAAACCCGTAGTTAGTCAAGTGCTATGTTAGTAATCTAATTAGGCCAAAAGGCCTATGGAAAGCCCATAAGCTCTCCATGGCCGGCCACAATGGTAGTATTTAAACCCTTTCCATGCCATGGAAAGGGTGTTGGTTGTTCATTATTCACACACATAATACATGCTTTCTTTCATGTTTACTTTCTCTCTCTAGAATGTTCATCCAACCACTCTCTCTCTAAACCACCTTTCTTTCCCTCATAATACATGTTTACTCGTTATAAATATAGGGAATAGATTGCTAACCCAACTCTCCCCGCAATTCCCTACCCGCTTAGTGAATTCATTTCACGACACACCGAATGTATATGTGTTCGTTTTATCACTGTATGTGTTTATTTGAGTTTCTCGTAGCTTTCCCGCAACACCATATTGACAACAACATTCCCGCATGTACAAAGACCCTCACACTCTCTTCCTCGTCAAACACGCCCTCCAAAATTATATAGTTTTGACAAATCAAGTTTTATATTTATTCAAATTGAGGTTAAAGTTGTAAAAAATTTAAATCAAAATAAAATAAACCCCTAAATGTAAAATTAAAATTCATGAAAATATAACAAAATAGATATTAAATTAAGAAGGATAAAATTTTAGAATATATGATGAAATTAGATCATAAAAGAAATAAATTGATAAAAAAATATTTCAGTTTAAATTAAGTAACACATGTCATTCTATAATGTGTTCATCCCATTTGTAAAAAATAAAATGGATAGTTAAGATTGTATTTCCTTATTTTAATTTTTAATAAGAACCATATTATAAATACTTTATTTATTAGTAGATGATAAAGATTCCAAAATCTACATAAATCCAACTAGTTTATAGACTCCGTTGATGCACGGGGTTTGGTATATTAACCTATATCTCAATTCACAAATGGTCGATGGGGGTGTCTGGACTGCTTTATTTTATGGTCCAATTGTGGTTTCTTTCTTTAGTCCAAAAAAGTGGTTTCTTTCTTGGTCCAGTAGCCACCGCCTCATAAGTTACGTTCTTGATCAAAATCCACCGAACATGTCTCATATCTAAACCTCCAGACCCCTCTACCAAACTTCCAAAGATTTCTAAAAAAATTAAAGATAACAACATGCACTGATTTGTCCCGATTGAAAGAAGAGGAGGAAGCTTCAATGAACAAGTTTAGGTTGATGAATTTTAGATATCTTTAGTTGATTAATGTTGATGGTTTATGTTTTTTGGGTAAATTATGTTAGGATTTTTAAAATTATGGTGTTTTTTGTTGTTTCAGGGTAGGATTCGTATAATAATACCTTGAGGGAGTCTCGAGATGGATGGGGTAGTTCAAGAGATTAGCAAGAGGGCAAGAGGGCAAGAGGGCAAGAGGCTGAGGTATATTTCACATATTTTTCTAAGATGCTTTGTTTATTGATCTCTTTGGCACTGATGCATTTGATATTGCTATTGAATTTAGTGTTGCACCTTATGTGTTTTTCCATCAACTGCTATGGCTTTGTCTTTGTTTTTACATTTGCAAAAAGTTGATCAAATGGTGTCATGTGAATATAGGGACTTGCTTGAACCAGTTCAAATCCCTAAATGCATACCGTTTCAGGGAATAGACTTGCTTGACCCGGTTCAAGATAGAAAGAATGATGCATAGAAATGGGTGTTTCATAATGCAAGAAGGGTATATGATGGCTAAAGGTATAGTAGTATATATTTCTAAGGAGTTAATTAGAAGGTGGAGCTTTGGAAGCTTTTGCTAAAGGAAAAACTGGGTAAGCCAAGGGTTTACTCGGTTTTTGAACGATCACTTTTGGGCCAGCCTCAATATTTTTTAAGCGTTGATACACCTGAAAACAAAATAATGTTATAATAAGTACTTATAGGCTTCTTGACGTAAGATTATGAAATGAGCAGGTTAGTATTATTGCATGTCAGTTTTTCGGCTGTGGACTTTAATTATTGATATATCAAATAGGACAACCATAATGCGATAGATTTATAGCGTTTATACCACATATTTGATTATTTAAAAACGCATAATGACTTTCATGACACGTATCCCAACATCCCCTTATCTGTTGTTGTAATGTTATGCAGCTGCGAGTTGACAACGAGGATGCAACCAGAAGATTTAAGGCAATAGTGTGTCATAGCCTGGGTATACACATTTTGACAAATTAAATTAAAAGCGCATTAATGTCAGGTATGTTGCATAATTGTATTAGCACAACTAGGCAAACGTAATCTAACACATTTTTGTAGATCCAGTTTAAGTGTCTTATTTCTTAATTCATATAACTGTTGTTTGTAGATTCAGTCTCATTCATTTTTAAAAGTATATAGATGCGAGTTCATGTCTAATTTATAAGGCATAATAGATTATTGAACATAGTATATGGTAAATGACTAAATTTTGTCTCCTTGTATAGGATATAAATAATGCTTTTAGTGTTTTTTAATGGATCCTACAACATACTTCAATGTCCATGAATGTAAGCTATCTTAACCGGAAGTTGAGTTGGTCATAGCATGTTAGTGGCGAACCTGTACCTCTTTCGATTTTGTTATGTGAATTAGCAAAAAAATGGAAATAAAACTGTAGAAATCCAATTTTGGAACAAAGTTTGAACTGACGATCCGTCTAATGATTGAAAAACAAGTAGGCAAATTCAATACTAGCGATAGCGTTTATTCAGGTAGGCAAATTCCTTGACTAAATGAAAGGAAAACAAGATAGGGCAAACAAATTATAACTTTTAACTTTTTGTACGTCTTTAGTTTTGTTTTTTTTTCTTTTTGAACTTTCATTTAAGCTTCATCTTAATTGTAAGATAGTAATATTATTCAATGATTGAGTGTCTGATTACATACGATCGATACCATATATATAGTATGAATCGAGTGGGAAACAACTAGTGCCAGATGGGACACAATGACAGCTAACACTCCCTGGCAGTTTGAGCGGCAAAATCACGAAAGCTCGGACTGGAGTGGAGAACTAGAAAAGAAAAACAAAACATAAATCATAACTTTAGTCGACTCGTAACAAAACCGTACCAACGATCAACTTTAGTGACTGGTAACAAAGCCGTACGAACCATCGACCAACAAACAAAAACAAAATTAACAAAACATGTCTCTGTCATATTCGTCCAATGTGTGTCCACTATTTTTTCAAGTCACACCACTCAACTACATCTTATCTCCTTTGACTCATCCTCTGAAAAGTAAATTCAATACTTCCCTTTCTTGTTTTTCGAATCACACTGAACAAAAAAAAGCACATCAATCACAGAAATCACCCAAAGATATACATCAAGATAAAACATATCACCCAACAACACCATTATCCATTTTCCCTCTTTCAACAATCATGTTTCTGAGAGCTCTAGCAACCATCAGCCACCGGACCGTAGGCAACTCCGACGAGAATTTAACTAGAAAATCAGTTTCACCACCATTGGTTGTAGTCAATCACAGAAAGCACCCAAAGATATAGTACATCTCTGCCACGCGCCAGCGCGTGGTCACGAATGCAGCGGTGGAGACTCTTGAGAAGACCAACACCGCCCTTGTGGACAGGTCGGTGAACACTATCAGATGGTTGGAGGAGAACAGCAGCAGCGGTGGCGGTTGGACCGAGGTGGTTATTGAAGGTGGAGATGTTGATTTATTTGTATTACTAATAGGATAAAAAAAGGTACGTTTTGGGATCCTCCGAATCATCGGCGACTTGCCGATGACTGGAGGACAACTATTTTGTGGAGAGGTTTTAGGATCGTATAAGGTCTGATACCATGTAAGATAGTAATATTATTGAATGATTGAGTGTCCGATTACATATGATTGATACCATATATATAGTATGAATCGAGTGGGAAACAACTAGTGCCAGATGGGACACAATGACAGCTAACAATGACAGCTAACATATTAGAGGATAAATAGGCCCGACCCGGTTTGTGGGCTTAGGGTCCATTAGGGTTTCATTATGCTATGTACTCTATAAATATCGTATGAATAAAACATATCTCGCACGGGGTTTTTATCATTCCAACATGGTATCAGAGACTTTGATACGATCTTGAGACCTACTCGGTCATCAAGCCGTCACCGCCGCTGCTCTACCACCCCGTCACTCTACCAACCCGTAACCCCTCTCATCAATCAGAGACCATACCCGATCCAAAAAAAATCTTATCTTTTTACTGATCTAAAAATTCTCAGCCACAAACCCTATCATAATGATAACGGCTTCAGATCTAATCGTGCCTTCAACTTTTTCCGGCGATGAAACGACGCCGTTCTTCGGCTTCCTTGGTGCCACTGCTGCTCTTGTCTTCTCCTGTATGGGAGCGGTGTACGGGACACCGAAGAGGGGTGTAGGAGTCGCATCGATGGGAGTGATGCGTTTTGAATTGTTGATGACGTCGAAGAGTGGTGATGAAGTCGATTTGCGGTTTGATTATCTCTGTGGTTCTTCTTGTTTGTTAAGGTGCTGACATGATCAATTATTTGGTGATGATGATATCGGTGTTGGATGGAATGTTGGGTTTAATGAGTTGATTCCTATGGAAGAAATATTGTGATCAAGTCTAAGGGAAGGAGTGATGGGAAAGCTAAAGAGAAGATTTTGTGTTCTGTCATTGGTGGTTTTGGTGTTGACTCTGCAACTCTATCATTATAGTTATTTAATTGTTTTTTTTATGTCGAATCCAGGGTATTAATTCCCGAGACGACTTTTGTTGGTGTCGAATCTAGGGTTCTTATTCCCGAGACGACTTTTGTTGGTGTCGAATCTAGGGTTCTTATTCCCGAGACGACTTTTGTTGGTGTCGAATCTAGGGTTCTTATTCCCGAGACGACTGTTTGGGATACTTTGGTTTATCCTTCGGATACTTTGGTTATCTGTAAACAAAAATTAGAATAGGGGATACTTTGGGTTATCCCGTTTTATTTTGGTTTATTGTTTTATTTTGCTTTCTTAATTTTCTTCTTCAGTCCGAGCTTTCGCGATTTCGCCGCTCGGACTGCGGGGGAGTATTAGAGGATAAATAGGCCCGGCCCGGTTTGTGGGCTCAGGGTCCATTAGGGTTTCATTATGCTATGTACTCTATAAATATCGTATGAATAAAACATATCTCCTACGGGGTTTATCATTGTCTAACGGACTTAAATTGTGCTTAATTTTTTATCATTTTGAATAAATTTTGGTTGACATGACAGTTTTCAGCGGGAGAAGTCACCTCCTCGTTCCCAAGACATGACATGACGGTTTAACCCGAACGTTATTCTTACAAAAATGCACACACACACTAACAAATTGGCAACCGACAACCTGATTAAGTATATAATATAACCCTAACCCGACCCTATAATGTTTTCAGGTTATTAGGTCAACCCGATAAGACCCGATAACAACTTAAAACCCGATTCAACCCGACCATATAAGGCTTATCAGGTTTGGGTTTGGGTTGACCCAGTCCTATTGACACCCCTAGCGACCTATGTTAAGGCAACAATTACGCGGTTAGACATGATTTTAAAATGTGATTTACACTGGAGACAAAAGGCAATATAATGGACACAGCTGACAACAATATGCACCACTCAAAAGTAGTTACGTGGTATAAATAAGCACGTTAACATGTGAAAAACAACTCTGACACTCAAGCCCCAAAGAAAATAATTTAACGAGGCTGATGGGGATAAACCACCGACTCGCCAACACTTTAAGTTTTAGGCTCAATTCCATATACACACCTAATTTAAAAATCAACATGTCATATTATATCTTATATATAAAGGTTAAGATCGTTGCCTCGAGGCAAATTTAATGACCTCCTTTATTAAACTCTTTCATCTCTCGCTCTGTATATATCCTTCTCTCACTCTCTACTTGCTGACACGTACGATCGCACGTGTCCCTCTCCTTCACTTCGTTCTTTTTTGTTTTAGTTAACAACTAGATTCACATAAACCTCCCACCGCCTCATACATCTCAGACCTATTTCTCTCTAAAACACACA
>BQNB010044798.1:0-21903 GCA_026074375.1 Tanacetum coccineum | reverse complement strand
ATAAGTAAATTATCCATAAGCATTACAAGCATTAACTGGTTCACATCTCCCTCCTAATGCTTTAATGCCATTCTTCACATGCTCATTGGTTCTGTCTTCAAGTGATGATAATAAAATCATCACTGCTGCTTGTGCCTGCTACCTTTTCATGAATTGTTGCTTCATAGTTGCCTCCACTGTTGACATCTTCCATGTTTACATCTTCCTTTTCAGTCTTGCTCCTTTTCCTTGGAGTCTCATCCAGCATTTCCTCTACTTCAGCATCTATCCTTGCATCAGCCTGTGGTCTTTCCTTTCTTGCAGTTCCTCTGTTATTGATTCATTATTTACTAACAACATAATTGATTCATTATTTACTAACAACATAATCTGTTATATTGTTGTATGAGACACGCTTTGAAACATTACATGTATGTACATATATATAGGTTTCCAACCGGTGCTTTGGAACCATTGTGTCCATTCGGTTTAGTAACCGAAAATAACTACCAACTAATAACTAACTATAACCGCCATAACTACAAAACGGTTATTAACTAATCAACTAACAAGTTTAGCCCTTTGGCTTTTATTTGCTATACTAATAAGACTTATACAATTAATAGTGCAACATTTCCCCCCTAATTGTCTAAGTCTTGTCCTTCGAGTCTTTATACTCTTCTCTGCGTCTTCGTTGGTGTTGTTGTCGTTTGTTTTTGTGTCGACTTCAAAAACGTTCTCCAGGAACAAGTTCTTGTTCTCCTCTTGTTCTCTCCTGGTTATCTTGCAAACCGTATCCACAACAACCTATTCACTCTCACGCGTACCAAGCGTGTTTCTTCCCTTTGTGTCGTTCCTCCACAGAAATTCCTAGAATTTCTTCTCTTGTTCTTATTGCCTTCCATTTTGACATCATCTCTTGCAGTCCTGCTTTTCTTCCTTGGAGTTCCATCTAGCATTTCCTCTACTTCAGCATCTATCCTTGCATCAGCCTGTGGTCTTTCCTTTCCTGCAGTTCCTCTGCAATTCACTGCCACATCTCCTGGCTCTCCATGCCTTGATCTCTTTGCTTCCTCGTAGTAAATTTTTACCATTCCTATGTACTCCTTATAGCATTCCTTGACTGCCTCTTGATCCTTATCTGTAAGAACACGTTTTCCTTTTTTGAAACAACATTCTTCCACCGAGACTTCTTCCGTTCCCAGTAGGTATTCCTTGGTGTCTTTTCCCTTCTAAGGTCTCTTGATCTTCTTGACCAAAATTGAATCAAACTCTTGCAATCTTGCAACCTTTGGCTCTTGATTAACTTTCTTGTCTTTCTCAATCTGGCTTTCCTTCTGTAATCTTGATGGCGTCTCTCGATGTTTCTTGCATTCGCCATTGTCAACTCTTTCTTCTTCTAGGAGTTTCTTATCTGAAATAACTCCATGGTTTTCTTTCTCAAATTGTTCTCTTTCTGATTTTAACTCTTTCATCCTTTTGCTTGTGCAATCTCTCAACTTCTTGAGGTTCTCTAACGCTCTCTGCAATTTGTTTCTCAAATGCCTTTCTCTAATTTCTTATTTTCTTCTCAAACTCTTGTTTTTCCATCTCTAATTCTTGAAGCATTTCGAACTTCCAAAACTCTAATTTACTTTTCAAGTCAATTTCTATTTCTGACCTCATGTCTTCTGACTTCTCTTTTGGAATTTCATCCTTCTCAATGACAATTTCATTTCTTCTCTTCTCTTCTTTTAAGGATGTTATCTCCTTTTCATCCTTACTAGTAACCATCAATAGCGCTGGTTCGTCATCTTCGAACACAAGGTTTGCTTTTTCTTCTCTACAGTCTGGTTTTGGACAATTTGCAGCATAGTGTCCAAACTCATGACAATTATAACATTCTATTTCTCTAATGTCTCTTTTATGGTAGTTTTGATCTCCAGGGTTTCTCCTTCTTCTATCATAACTATCTTTATTCTTATTATCTCTTGCGAATCTTCCTTGGCCTCTTCCTCGTGTCTGATTACCACCTCCTCGTCTATCATTTCCATAGTTGCGTTCATAATTTCTGTCATTCCCTTGAGTCTTCTCCTGTGTGAACAACAAAACTTCTCATATTATTTCTATCATTTCCTTTTCTAAACTTAGCCTTACTTCATAAGTCTTAGTTTCCGATTATCTCTCCAACTTTACAGTCTTAAAATCAACAATCATTTCAATGGTTGCTACAACTGCGTACTAAACCTTATCTGGCTCTGCATTTTAGTTATTTCGTACTTTTGTTTGTCTTCAAACGTCAATCCATCATTGTGGCGGCCTTTGTAATAATACTCATCAATTCCGGCCAATGAATCTATTGTTTCATCTTCTTTCATTACGAGTCTCTCAAATTCTGATTTAAGTTGTTGCGAGTGTGCCTGTTGGACATCTTCTGTCCCAATGAATCTGGCCTTTAGTGAGTCCCAAATTTCTTTTGCTGTTTCACATCCCGCAACTTGCATTTGCAAATCTTCTGGTAACCCTTGAAATAGGTATGCTGACGCCGAACTATCCTTTTTCACATCAATCTCTTTTGATGTACTTGTTCCTTCTACTAAATCCCATACTCCATTTGCCATTAATATCTTCTTCATTCTTAATGCCCATAATGTATAGTTCTTATTGTTTAGAACTGGGCATTGATATGATGGTAACGATGTGGCGAAAACAACTTTGTTTTCGTTTTTATCTCCCGACATATCTTTCGATTTGGTTTTCTTCTAAAACCAATATAATTCTAATAACAGTTCGACATATAACTTTCTGTCTAATCCACAATAGTAATATGCAAATTCTAAAATTCTCTAATTTATTCCTCTAATAGAAAAAAAACAAGTATTGGAAATATAAAACCTGTTAATTTTCCCTTGGGCCTTTTGAATTCTTGTGGGCTTTATGGCGTTCTTTTTGTTCCCAAATGATAAACTGCTTTCTTTTTCTATCCCCAAATAAAACCCGCTTCTGCTTCCTTCCTTCTTTCTTCTACACGCAATTAGGGCAAACTCTGGTCGCCCCTTTTCTTTCTTCTGGTTTTCTTCTAATCAAACAGTGGTGGTTAATCGGTGTTTCAATTTTCTTCTCTGGTAATGATGGTTACTCTTGTCTGTTCTCTTCTCTGGCAAGCACACGGCGGTGGTTTTTCCTTCGCACAACCGGGTACGTTTGTTTCTCTTCTCTTTTTCTGTTCTCTGATTCGATCTTTATTTTAATCGAATCGTGTCTCTCTTTCTCAATTGATTCCTCTGAATCAAAACTCTTCTCTGATTGACCGGAATGCGTACGGTCGGTTCTCTCTCTTGATTGATTCCCTGCAATCAATCTGATTCTCTTTCCCTCTGTTCGAACTTAGGCTTGATTGGTCTCTTATCTCTTTATGAACAATTGAAATAAAAATATACTAGTTTATTGATTAATAACAATGTTGGGTTTACAGACTTTTGGTTACACGAGGTATTTATATTTGATTCTAACAGAACATATACGGAACCATTTGTGTCCCTTTAACAATAACTATCATTACTAAAATTAACTATAACTACCTTTCAAACGCTAGATTCGGTTATCAACTAACCTATACTAACAAAAAGCCTTTGGCTTTGCGTTATTACACATGTATTAAAAATAAATTTTTGACTTCAGGATTAATACATTAGTATCCATACTCCCCTACAGTTATTATCCATTGCCTGCGAGTTTCTTCAAGCTTACTTCATTTTATCTTGGGAACAGATTGCAGTAGTCTTGCTCTGTTTAAACTATGGCTTGTTTCCACTTTCTTTTTTATCTTATCTTCAATACTAAATATGTCTTGATCGGTTCTTCTATCTTCTTTGTCTTTAATCTATCTGATCATCTTTGTCTCTTTCTTCCTATGTATTGTTTCGTCATTCTTGAATATCCAACACACTATTTTAGTATCACGATCTTCTGAAATTCTACTTATTGTCTTTCTTAATCTGGCTTTCTTTGTAATCCTGATGCGTCTCTCGATGTTTCTTGCATTCGCCAATGTCAACTCTTCTTCTTCTAGGAGTTTCTTAATTCTGAAATAATCTCCATGCGTTTTCTTCTCAAATTTGTTCTCTTTCTGATTTCTAACTCTTTCATCCTTTGCTTGTGCAATCTTTTTTTCTAAAAAAAAACTTATTGAAGGTTTCTTAACGCTCTCTTGATTTGTTTCTCAAATGCCATTTCTCTATTTCTTATATTTCTTCTCAAACTCTTGTTTTCCATCTCTAATTCTTGAAGCATTTCGAACTTCCAAAACTCTAATTTACTTTTCAAGTCAATTTCTATTTCTGACCTCATGTCTTCTGACTTCTCTTTTGGAATTTCATCCTTCTCAATGACAATTTCATTTCTTCTCTTCTCTTCTTTTAAGGATGTTATCATTCTTTTCTTCTTACTAGTAACCTTCTATATGCGATGGTTCGTTCATCTGTCGAACAAAGGTTTGCTTTTTCTTCATCTACAGTCAGCGTTTTGGACAATTTGCATCATAGTTGTCCAAATCATGGACAATTATAGCATTCTATTCTCTTAATGTCTTTTTATGGTTGTTTTGATTCTCCAGGGGTTTCTCTTCTTCTATCATGAACTAATCTTTATCTTATTATCTCTTTGCGAATCTTCCTTGGCCTCTTCCTCGTGCTGATTTCACTTCGTCTTCTATCATTTCCATAGTTGCGTTCATATTATTTGTCATTCCCTTTGCACGTTGTCTGTGAAACAACAACTTCTCATAATTATCTTCCTCACTTATTTTTCTATACTTAGCCTTTTCTTCATAAGTCTTAAGTTTCCCAGATAATCTCCTCCAATTTACAGTATAAAATAAACTTCATTTTCATGGTTGCTACAAATGGTACAACTTATTGGCACGCATTAAGTAATTCCGTACTTTTGTTTGTTCATCAAAACGTTCAATCCACATGTAGCGGCCTTGTAATAATACTCATCAAACTTCCCGGCAAATGGGAATCTTTGTTTCTCTTCTTTCATTACGGTCGCTCAAAAAATTTGATTTTAGTTGTTGCGAGTGTGCCTGTTGGACATCTTCTGTCCCAATGAATCTGGCCTTTAGTGAGTCCTAAATTTCTTTTGCTGTTTCACATCCCGCAACTTGCATTTCGCAAAATTTCTTGGTAACCTTGAAATAGGTATGCTTGACGCCGAAAACTATTCCTTTTTACATCAATCTCTTTTGATGTACTTGTTCCTTCTACTAAATCCCATACTCCATTCGCCATTAGTATCTTCTTCATTCTTAATGCCCATAATGTATAGTTTCGTATTGTTTAGAACTGGGCATTGATATGATGGTAACGATGTGGCGAAAAACACTTGTTTTCGTTTTTATCTCCCGACCCATTTCTTCTATCGATTTGGTTTTCTTCTAAAAACCAATATAATTCTAATAACAGTCGGGAATCTTAATACTTTTTGTCTAATCATAATAGTAATATGCAAATTCTAAAATTCCTCTAATTTAGTTCTATTAGAAAAAAAAACAAGTATTGGAAATATAAAACCTGTTAATTTTCCCTTGGGCCTTTTGAATTCTTGTGGGCTTTATGGCATTCTTTTTGTTCCCAAATGATAAACTGCTTTCTTTTTCTATCCCCAAATAAAACCCGCTTCTGCTTCCTTCCTTCTTTCTTCTACACGAATATTAGGGCAACTTTCTGGTCGCCCCTTTTCTTTCTTCTGGTTTTCTTCTAATCAAACAGTGGTGGTTAATCGGTGTTTCAATTTTCTTCTCTGGTAATGATGGTTACTCTTGTCTGTTCTCTTCTCTGGCAAGCACACGGCGGCGGTTTCTCCTTCGCACAACCGGGTACGTTTGTTTCTCTTCTCTTTTTCTGTTCTCTGATTCGATCTTTATTTTAATGAATCGTGTCTCTCTTTCTCAATTGATTCCTCTGAATCAAAAATCTCTCTTGATTGACCGGTATGCTTACGGTCGGTTTCTTCTCTTGATTGATTCCCTGAATCAATCTGTCTCTTTCCCTCTGGTTCGAACCTTCGGCTCTGATGCCACTGTTGGTCTCTTATCTCTCTATGAACAATTGAATAAAAATATACTAAGTTTATTGATAAAACAATCGTTGGTTTACAGACTTGGTTTACACGAGGTATTTATACTTTTCTAACAGACACATACGAACCATTGTGTCCCTTTAACAAATAACTACCAAATAACTAACTTACTAACTAACTATAACTACCTTCAACCGCTAGTCGGTTATCAACTAACTAACTAACACAAACGCCCCTTTGGCTTTGCGTTATTACACATGTACATAAAACTAAATATTCTTGACTTACATGGATTAATACATTAGTATCCAATATAATGTGAACCAGTTAATGCTTGTAATGCTTGATAGATAGTTTACTTATTATGTTTTATTTAAGTATGGGTCGAATTGGGTCAAAAGGCACATGTAATGTTTGGATCAAGACGTTAACCCAAACAAGCCTTTATTTGTCAGTTAATATGGTTGGCAGTTATAAACGGTTATATGTGAAACATCACAATGGTTGACATTGTAAGGTTGTGACGTTTCTCATATTATAAATAGTTAGGATCGAGTCAATGTAAAACAAGTCCTTTTATATATTTACTTAGAAGTCTACATTTGTGTTATTCTTATTCTCTACAAAACTTGTCACTCGCACACAAATAAGATGGTTAATGTTAAACGAGTCATGGAATGCAATTGGCTTCAAATGAAACCTGTGAAGACGAACCAACATTGGTATCAGAGCCCACGTTCTGATCCGGGGGGAAGCAATTGCATAGGAATATCAAAGTTACCCTAAACAAAAATTGTTTACAAAAGGAAACCCACTCCAATACCCCAAAATGGCCCAAACACAAGAAACATATATCCCCTGAAGGAAAGCAGTTATTAAGGCAGAAAGTGGAGGAAGTTAATGTCTAGCAATTCCTCAAAATCACAACCGACTTGCAAACAAACAGGAGAAAGCAGTGGGCTATCCAGAAAGGAGAGACGTGCGCGTTGTTACATATGTAAGAAACGAGGGCACGTTTATTGGAAGTGTATAAACAAGGAGAGAAACACCAAGAATCAGGAACCAAGCATGACAAATCCAACGATAACAGAAGATTCACTCAAATATCCTGAAAGGGTACACGTGACCACCGATTACTTGGTAGAAGGCTCGGACAAAGGCAATTGGAACATATTGGTTATGTTAGGCCAGTGTCTACAAGAGGCACATGAGTCCCATGAAGCACTTGTTCAAAAGGATGATACAAAGATTCAAGGTTGAAGGGACTGAAGAAAAGGAGAAGAAATTTCTTATTTCTTATGGAGTAGGAGAAGCGTTTGTGGAGACAAATGAAGGAAGAATAACGGTATCTAATGTACTTTTCACACCGGAAATTACATTAAATATACTAAGTTTAGATCAACTAGAAGAGCAGGGATACATGGTGAGTTATGGAGACAACAACTGCAGAATCAAGTATATGTTTGATAATATGGAAGAAGCAGTTGAACAAGAAACCACCATAGAAGAAGAGGATGAAGAAAGTATCATTAAAAGCCACAACAATTTCCTGGATGGCTATTTTAGATCTCTGGATCTAAATGAGGAATGCTCTTTGATCAAAGGAATGGAAGATTTGAAAATGAACAAGGAGGATGTTCATGATTATGTAGACAATGAGTACTTAAGTTTGAATGGGACATTGTACGTCATGAAGGTAAATACTTTCCCAAGGTTTGTATCATTTTTAGATTTGATAAAGATAGATAAGCTGGTATATGGTAATTGGGAAGTATTGAAAGGAAAGTTCATGGAAATGCTTGAATGGTTCTATCTAGGATATCTAAAACAGGATGTGCTAGGGGAATTACCACCGGTTATAGGGGTAATTAGGATTGATTTGTTAGGCTTATATAAATTTGTGGATGTATTGGGTGGTTACATGAATGTGACATTCAATGACAAATGGTACCAAGTTGCAAAACTTTTGGGTTTGGCATATGAACATCATGAGACAGTCAAGGAAGTGTACAAGGAATACATAGGCATGGTAAAAATTTACTACGAGGAAGCAAAGAGATCAAGGCATGGAGAGCCATGAGATGTGGCAGATGATTGCCAGAGAAACTCAGGCAAGGATAGACCACGGCTGATGCAAGGTTAGATGATGAAGAAGAGGAATTGCGGATAAGGACTCAGGAAAGGAGCAAGACTAAAAAGGAAGATGTTAACACATGGAAGATGTCAACAGTGGAGGCATATACTATGAAGCAACAATACATGAAAGAAGATTGCACATGCAGCTGTGATGTATTTTATTTCATACTTGAAGACAGAACCAGGGAGCATGTGAAGAATGGCATTAAAGCATTAGGAGGGAGATGTGAACCAGTTAATGCTTGTAATGCTTGATAGATAGTTTACTTATTATGTTTATTTAAGTATGGGTCGAATTGGGTCAAAAAGGCTCATGACTGTTTTTGACAAGACGTTAACCCAAACAGCCTTTATTTGTAGGATTATATGGTTGGCAGTATAAACGGTTATATGTGGAAACATCACAATGGTTGACATTGTCAAGGTTATGTGAGTGTCTTCATATTATAATTAGTTAGGATCGAGTCAATGTAAAAAAAAAGTCCTTTTATTTTACTTAGAAGTCTACATTTGTTTTATTTTATTTCTTTACAAAACTTGTCACTCGCACACAATAAGATGGTTAATGTTAAACGAGTCATGGAATGCAATTGGCTTCAAATGAAACCTGTGAAGACGAACCAACATTGGTATCAGAGGGAAAGAGACAGATTGAAGGTTCGAACCAGAGGGAAAGAGACAGATTGATTCAGGGAATCAATCAAGAGAAGAAACCGACCGTAAGCATACCGGTCAATCAAAGAAGAGTTTTGATTCAGAGGAATCAATTGAGAAAGAGAGACACGATTCGATTAAAATAAAGATCGAATCAAAGAACAGAAAAAGAGAAGAGAAACAAACGTACCCGGTTGTGCGAAAGAGAAACCGCCGCCGTATGCTTGACAGAGAAGAGTACAGACATGTGTACAATCTATACAGAGAAGAAAATTGAAAAAAACACCGTTAACCACCACTGTTTGTTTAGAGGAAAACCAGAAGAAAGATTAAGGTGGCGACCGAGTTTGCCCTTAATTGCGGCTGTTAGAGAAAGAAGGAGAGAGCAAGAGAAAGCGGGGTTTATTTGGAGGTAGTAAAGAAATCAGTTTATCATTTGGGAACAAAAGAACGCCTCAAGCCCACAAGAATTCAAAGGCCCAGGGAGAAAATTAACAGGTTTGTATATTTCCAATAATTGTTTTTTTCTTTTAGAGGGAATAAATTTGAGAATTTTAGAATTTGCATATTCTAATTGTGGATTATGACAGAAGTTTTTAGTTCGATGTTCTTAGAATTATATTGGTTTTAGAAGAAAATCAAATCGAAAGATATGTCGGGAGATAAAAACGAAAACAAAGTTGTTTTCGCCACACCGTTACAATCATATCAATGCCCAGTTCTAAACAATACAGAAATATTACTTTCATGGGCATTAGAATGAAGAAGTATATTAATGGCAATGGAGTATGGTTTTAGTTAGAAGGAACAAGTACATCAAAGAGATTGATGTGAAAAAGGATAGTTCTGGCATGTACGCATGCCTATTTCAAGGGTTACCAGAAGATTTGCAAATGCAAGTTGCGGGATGTGAAACAGCAAAAGAAATTTGGGACTCACTAAAGGCCAGATTCATTGGGACAGAAGATGTCCAACAGGCACACTCGCAACAACTAAAATCAGAATTTGAGAGACTCGTAATGAAAGAAGATGAAACAATAGATTCATTTGCCGGGAAGTTGATGAGTATTATTACAAAGGCCGCTACATGTGGATTGACGTTTGATGAACAAACAAAAGTACGGAAATTACTTAATGCAGTGCCAGATAAGTTTGTACCAGTTGTAGCAAACCATGAAATGAATGTTGATTATAAGACTGCTAAATTGGAGAGGAGATTTATCGGGGAAACTTAAGACTTATGACGAGAGGGCTTTAAGTTTAGAAAAGGAAGTGAACGAAGATAATAGTGAGAAGTTGTTGTTCACACGTCAAGGGAATGACAGAAATTATGAACGCAACTATGGAAATGATAGACGAGGAGGTGGTAATCAGACACGAGGAAGAGGCCAAGGAAGATTCGCAAGAGATAATAAGAATAAAGATAGTTATGATAGAAGAAGGAGAAACCCTGGAGATCAAAACTACCATAAAAGAGACATTAGAGAAATAGAATGTTATAATTGTCATGAGTTTGGACACTATGCTGCAAATTGTCCAAAACCAGACTGTAGAGAAGAAAAAGCAAACCTTTGTGTGTCGAAGATGAGAAACCAGGTATTGATGGTACTAGTGCCCACTACTTTCTCCTGTTTGTTTGAAAGACGGTTGTGACTTTGAGGAGTTGTAGGACATAACTTCCTCCACTTTTTGCCTTAATAACTGCTTTCCTTCAGGGGATATATGCTTTTTGTGTCTGGGCCATTTTGGGTTATTGAAGTGGGTTTCCTTTTGCAAATGATGTTTGTTTAGAGTAACTCTGACATTCCTGTGCAATTGCTTCCCCCATGGATCAGAACATGTGCTCTGATACCAATGTTGTCTTGTGTTCACAGGTTTCATTTGAAGCCAATTGCATTCCATGACACGCTTAATGTTAACCATGTTTTGTATATGAGTGAGACTGAGTTTGTAGAGAATAAGAATAATATAAACGTAGACTTCTAAGTAAAAGTAAAAGGGCTTGTATTAAATTGACTCGATCCTAATCCTATTTATACTTATTGAAGCGTCATGACTTATCAAGTCAACCATTGTGTCGCTTCAAAGATAACTGTCAATAACTGTCAAACTAATAACTAACTTATCTAAAAGGCTGTTTGGGTTAATGGTTCGACCAAACATACAGATGCCTTTTTGACCCATTCTTAAATAATACATAATAAGTAAATTATCCATAAGCATTACAAGCATTAATCTGGTTCACATTCTCCCTCCTAATGCTTTAATGCCATTTTCCATATGCTTCCTGGTTCTGTCTTCAAGTGATGATAATAAAATCATCACTGCTGCTTGTGCTTGTTTCTTTCCCATGAATTGTTGCTTCATAGTTGCCTCCACTGTTGACATCTTCCATGTTTACATCTTCTTTTCCAGTCTTGCTCCTTTTCCTTGGAGTCTCATCCAGCATTTCCTCTACTTCAGCATCTATCCTTGCATCAGCCTGTGGTCTTTCCTTTCCTGCAGTTCCTCTGCAATTCACTGCCACATCTCCTGGCTCTCCATGCCTTGATCTCTTTGCTTCCTCGTAGTAAATCTTCACCATGCCTATGTATTCTTTGTACACCTCCTTGACTGTCTCATGATGTTCATATGCCAAACCCAAAAAACTTGCAACTTGGTACCATTTGTCATTGAAAGTTACATTCATGTATCCTCCCAATGCATCCACAACCCTAATTCTTCCTGCATCCACAAACTTATATAAACCTAACAAATCAATCCTAATTAACCATATATATTGGGGGTAATTTCCCCTTAGCCTCTTATAATACATTCTTTAATCATCTGTTTTTAAAGTGATCCTAGGATAAGAACCTCCATTCAGCATTTTCCATGAAAACTTTACTTCTAACATATACATCCCAATTACCATACACTCAGATTTAATCTTGTCTAACTTTATCAAAATCTAAGATATGATATAAACCTTGGGGAAAAGTATTACCTTCATGGTATACTAACTGTCCCGTTGTTAATGCACTTTAAATACTAATTCGTTAAATTGTCTATGATGACAATTTTACTACTTTTGTTTCATGTTTTATCTAGTCCTCCATTCCTTTGATCAGAGTAGCCATTTACACTTTTCTAGTTTCAATGATCTAAAATTGTCCTTCAAGGAAACTGTTGTGGCTTTTGAGTATTTGATGTTGTCATTCGTAATCTTCTCCTTTATGGTGGTTCTTGTTCAATAACTGCATTCTGGCATTTCATCAAACTTCATACTGATTCTGTCAATTGTTAGGTCCAAATAACCTCACCATGATATCCGCCTGCCTATTCTAGTTGTTCTAGTGCCCTTGTGTTTTATATGATTCTCAAATGTAATTTCTGGTGTGAATAGTACATTAGATACTAGTGTCATTCTTCCTTACATTTGTTTCACTACAAACTCCTCTCTTTCTCGAATTATGAGAATAAGATATTTCATTTCTCTTTTTTTCTTAGTCCCCTCAACCTTTGTATTCTTTGTTTAGATTAGCCTTTTCGTATACATGCTTCATGGGACTCCTCTGTGACTTTTGTAAGACTCTGTCTATGAGTAGTACCAGATAATGTTCGCCAATTGCCTTTTGTCGTTCCCTCTCGCCTTTTATTTATATATGTCATCCCTGTTTGGTAGTAACTGACTTCAATTGTCTGTATTTTTTGCTGGTCGGTCTTGACGCACTCCTACCGTGTAATATTCGGTGGTCACATGCACACCTTTTCTTTTTTACTTCAGGGTGACATCAATTGAGTTTTTTTTTTAACTATTCTGTCATCAAATCTGAATTGAATCTAGGTTTTGTGTTCCTGAAGATATATTCTTGGTGCTTTCTCTCATAGTTTATGCTACTTCCAATTAAACGTTTAATTTATCTCCTTTTATGCCCTCGCATTTTCCTACCTTATATTTTAGAATCAGCGCACTATTAGTATTTCTTTTCTAGATAGCTCCCACTGACTTTATTTCCCTGTTTGTTTTTTTGAAAGAACGGTTTGTGACTTTGATTGAGTTGTAGGACTTAACTTCCGTTCCATCTTTTTGCCACTTAATTAATTAATCTTGCTTTCCTTCAGGGGATATATGGCTTTTTGTGATCTGGGCCATTTGGGTTATTTTTGTAAGTGGGTTTCCTTTTGCAAGGATGTTTTGTTTATGTATGTTACACTCTGTGGTCCCAGTCCTGTGCAATTGCTTCTCCCCATGGATTTTGTTTTTTACATCTTTTTCAGTTCATGGACTCTGTATACAAATGTTTTTGTTGTATTTGTGTTAATCAGTTTCATTGATGATAAGTCGGTCCGTATTGCATTTACTTGACTTCGCTTAATGTTTACCATGTTTTGTATTTTTTTATGAGTTGTTTTTTGATGATCTGGAGTTTGTTGAGTAATTTTAGGAAGTATAATATTTAACTGTAAACTTCTAAGTTAAAAGAGGTAAAATAAAATAAAAAATATTTGGGTTGTATTAATTTTGACCTCGATCCTAATCCTATTTATTACTTATTGTGCGTCATGACTTATAAAGTAATACCTTTGTCGTCGTTTCACTTTCTATATTAATACCATATTTCTTTTTTTTACTTCAAAGATAAATGTCTATTAATGAAATAACTGTCAAACTTCAAATAACTAACTTATCTAAAAGGTGTTTGGGTTAATTGGTACTCGACCCAAGTAACATACAGATTGCCTTTTTGGACACCATTCCTTATATAGACATAATATGTTTATTAAAATTATCACATATGCATTTAACAAGATTAATTGGTTTCACAAAATTGTTGTTGTAAACCCCTTTTGTGGTATTTTATATAAATGTCCTTTTTTTTATATGATTTATTATGTCGAATCGTTGTTTAAGTTTTATAAAATTTATTGTAAGTTTATTGTGTATTTTTTTATATATAAAATGAAAAAAAAATTACTCCTACTTTGGTAGTCATGCCATACCGAGGGGAGCCACACAAATGTCGGTTGATTTCTGAGCTACTTTTTACTTTGAAACCTTTGATAGCATTTACTTTTATGGGTTTATGGATTCAAGTGCCATGTCTCCAATTTTTGTACCCCCTTTTTATTATTGCTATTCTCTTATATTTAAATTTCACTTTCTTGTTTTCTTTCCCTTTTCTGTCATTATAAACCCATTGCATACGACTCAATTAAACGTATCTTGTTTTTCTGTTGTTTTCTATACTTTTTTCCAGTTTTTTCTATATTTTTATCCTATTGTTTATGCTTTAAAACCGATGCCTTTCATAGAGAGACATGCATATTCTTATGAACGAAAAAAAAAAATGTATTTGCCTGCACGCGACATCTTCTCCTTGCTAAAACCGACTTCCGTAACAAAGACGGATATTAAATTGGGCTGCGCCCAGTTTGGAACTTTTTACTCTCAATTTCGCTTGGAATTTGTATTAATTTTTTGGCAGTAGTAGGAAAAATTGGAGTATGATTGAATGTGTAAATAAGTTTATGGTCTAGAGTAACTTGTATTCCCGACAAGTTCTAGTGTGGGGATACCTTTTATAAGAATTCGTCTTTTTTTTTGGGTATCGTTTTAATAACAAAATCGTTTTTGATACGCTAATGAAATAAGTCTATTCTAATCTAATGGTCTTTTACATTTAACAAGAATATAGTTTCTATTGATCATGTGCATTGCACCTTAAATTTTCAAGATTATTTTGTCTTTGCTTAGGTTCTGATACTTTTTAATAAACTCTCATGTTATTATGTAACATTTTTGTGGTATCTACTCTTCTTTTGTTTTTCTCCTTGTTTAGTTTATCTTCTGACTGTTACAATTTATAATTCGTGAACGACATCTTTAAAACTAAGGCAGGTCGAAAACATATGTCTTTATTAGTTTTGTAAAATAATCAATAATTGACGCAGATCGGCCCTTTTAAATGGTACTGCGGTTATTGTATTTGCGTCGGTATTTATTAGAAGTGTTTCGATGTGTTTTTTATTTCACAATTATATCTATAGATTCACGGTTTTTAAATTAGGAATCCATATAGTGCCTAATTCTTATACCATAAGTTAGTTTTACTGAAAAACAATATGAACTGATGAAGATAAGAAGGGGACATTTTGACTCAAGGTGGCTTTCCCCCACGTTTGCGCGAACTATTTTCTTCTATAGTTCAGTATCAATTACGTAAATCTACCAGATCAGCCTTGTTACCAACAACGTAATGATCATCTCGCTCCACTCTATTCCTAATCTAAACTCATTGCTTTTTGTTAAGTTTGTCTGCAGCAGCCTGCAAGTTGTTGCGCCAGATTGGAGGTGAATTTAAAAAAAATAAATTTCTTAGGCACGAAATCTAAAAGAAACTGTTTAAACTCGATGTATATTAAGCATTTATATATTGAGAGCTTACCCCTGCGCTTCTTAATAACTAGCATAAGTCCACAGCTCCCTCGATGATTTGAAATATTTTTCCATTTTCCTACGGTTTGTCGCATAGAGACTTTGATTTAGTAACGTACCCATCACCTCACGAGATAAAAAATTCTAGCTTACGGTCACTGATAAGTGCTCTATTGTAGTTCTGCAGTGCCTGCATACAAAACAAACACAACATTGTAACTTTTTTAAAGAGTGTAAAGTATACAACAAAATTGTTCCTATGCCTCACAAAAAAAATATCATATAATGTCAATTATATCGAATATGTGTTGTGAAAAGGTCAATTCCCGGGAAATACTAGAACTCTAGAAACCGAAACTTTGTAATCGGGGAATTATAAAAAAACCTTGCTCAAGGAGCAATACAGAGCAATATTCTATTGTACGGACCATAGAGAATGGATGATAAAAAGAAATACGCCAAAACTTGATGATATATTTTACCAGTTTATGGGAGGACCCCCTTCAATACGGTCCGTTGATTTGTCTTCTGCAAACAGCCGTGACAAAGGTTGACGGATCTTATGGCTAATCTCATAACCTGAGGAGGCTTTCCCACGCCATATAATGCAGACCAGACTGAAACTAGGTAAATGGGTCGGTTGGGTAATGTTTTATGTTTAGTACCGGGTGTGCGTTACTGGTAATACATAAAAAGTTAGCCTAAGGCATGAATTAGTTTGTGATGTGTCAAAAACTAGCTGAAAATCTAAAGCTATTTATGGTGATCCATTATGCACCTTTATAAAGGTTAAGCTGATTTCTTATTAATTTTTAAAGGGAAAGTTGCTTTTCTCCTTGCAAATAGAAAATTTTACTTTTCTATTTATTTAACCATAAATGGATGGCGGTTAATTTTTCTTTATAAAATTAGATGTTACTCTTGTAAAGCTTTTCCATAATTGCGCCACTAACGAAGAAGACACGATCGTCTCTGATATGTGGAACCGCTTTGATAGTCTCTGACAATTTTTTGTCTCGCGCAATCAACTTTTTTACTAACTGTAGCATATTTCAAAAAAAGTTTATGTGCAGTCTTATGTGCTGGACTCTGAAGGTTCTTTTTGAAACCCTAATTGGAGCTCTTGGATGGCGTGGCTAGTGTTGTAGCCAATACTGTCAACTCTGAAGTTTCTCATATTTATGGTTATGATAAGAGATTTAAGGAGAAGCTTCCTTTCGTATTTTCCCATAAAACTATAATGTTTGTATTTGCGTCTTTATTATTGGATGTAAAGAGAAATAATGGGGTTCCTGATTTTTTGGTTAGAAGAAGGGGGGGGGGCCCAAATTTTGAGGTGTGTGGGTCAGGTATTTTCCTCACGTCCCAAGGGCTGGTCAAGTTTTGTTTTATGAGTTTTTTGGCAGCAACTATGAAGTTTGCCCCCCCACAACAGTGGATGCATTTAGGCCTCAAACGTCCTTATGTTATTTATACATGATCCATATTTTGCCTCATCTAATTGCCCAACTTTATCTTTTTAAGACCAAGAATATCAATCGTGCAAGGCATTAATGCTCTTTGTGTTGGTTTTAGTTCCAAATTAGTCTTCCATTGTTTTTTTTGAAGTTATTTTTTGCATGTGTCGAACTAAACCAGCCTTATGGTTACATTGCCAACCCACCAAGACACTAGCTATGATCGAGTAATTTTATTTGTGGGCTCTTCTTATCATATACGTCAAATAAAGAGAGAGCCTCTTTTCCTTGTGCCGTGGTACGTACGCAAGTCCTCCAATCATTGCTGACCACGACACTATACCCTTCTCGGGAACCTCAGAAAAAAAAGCACGTTTTGCCATCCAATCTATATCTCCCACTTCTGTGTCTACATGATGACCCCCTTAGAAGGAATTGGCCAGTATATAAAACGGTCGGTATAAAAAGTCCAAATTTTAGGGGTTATATGAACATGGTTTCTGCTGACCTTGTAATCATAAGCGATTACAATCGGGTGTATCACTTTGTTTATCTTTCTTATTTTTATTATTTCTCTATTATTTTTTAATCTGCTTTAATTTTTAATATAGAGATAAGTAATTTTTAATTTTCCTATTATAAGCGGTATTGTTATGAAGAGGAACTGCATAAAAAGGAACATGGGTTTGGGTCAGATCCTTTGTTTCGGTTTATATGTGAGTTTATGAGCTTAAGTCCTAATCTTCTCGCTTATTTTGAGACTTGTTTGAAGCAACCCCATTTTATTTTCTTGAAGTTTAAGTACAAAAATAGTGTCATTTGATGCATCTTTTTCTAATGTGTTGCTGTATTGAATTATTGTTATTTCTAGATTAAGCTCGTTTCATGTTTTATTACATTTTAGTTAAAATTTTGGATGCGTTTAGGGTTAAAGAAAGGTAAGATTATATGGTGTAAATGATCCATTTCATGTTTTTAAATGAACTGATGTTGATTATGGTTAATGTTTGGCATCTGTTCGTTTTTTTATGATATTTTACATTTGAAATTTAAAATGTGAAATCAAATAGTTACACATTTTCATATAAAAAAACACAACATTACCTCTCATGTTCGTGTAGATGATAATAAATTGGAGGATTAACCTATTTACCAAGATTATTTTTATTAGGTTGGTGTTTAAATTGGGCGGGAAATGGTAAAGGTTTGAAATGCCTTTGGATTTTAGTCAATAGGACAAAAAGAAAGCGTGAGATGTCTCAGCCAACGCAAGGAAGGACGTTAACTTGTTCTTCATATAATGTTAAAAGGTACGATTTTTTTCCCATATATTTTTAGGCTGCGAAAGATCGAAAAAGTGTTGTTTGAATAATAAACAAGAATCGAATAATATAATTTACTCATTAGTGGGAAATGAAAGTGTTATAATGTATAAAGAGTATATCGAAGAAAGAAGTATGGTTTTTTTGTCATTTGAGGTGTGTAGATGTTTATTATAACCAGCGATGTTCATATATCTAACCTCCTGACCCATGCAAAATTATACAGCCACAATTAAGTAGACATAGATTCCGTCAGTGTCGCGCTTGATGGATTGCTAGAAAAAGAGCTAGTCTATTTGGAGTTTTGAGACGTTGGAGTGTTAGAGACATCCTTTGTTTGTTAATTTTGCTACATCGTGCGTATTGTGAAAACTTCTTTTTTTTTAAAGGTGTTTTCGTTTAAAATGTATTACTTAAGTAGTATTAGCGTTTAGTAGACATTAGAAATGAGAGGAGAAATCCTTCGACACAAAACCCATTACATAGGCAAACAAAACGCAACATATTTGTGCTTTAAAAACCGAGTGTCCTATTTCAAAGTAGGGAAAAATGAACTAACTTCTTAAACTAGCACTAACTTCTTAACCGACTTTTAAAAAAATTCACGGAGAGCCAAATTTAGAATCACAATAAACCTGTTGAGCGGATTTTGAAACTTTTTTTACTGTTCACTTGCCTGATGATATTTTTATAGTGTTGGATTTCATTTTGGTTCTTGTGCATTTAGTGGGTTTGTCACTTTAGAGTGGGAAATGGAGTATGCATTTTACAAATTAAATACAAAACAATTTCATTCATGTGGTAAAAAAAAATTTGGATGTGTGCAGATAATCATGAGAGTCGTGTTAAACACTTCCCAGATTCGATGTATTTCGACTGGTTCATATCGAAATTCTTTGTTTCCCTGTAATGCTTTTAATATCGGATAAAAACTAATTCATTTGGAAAAGTGGAGAATTTTGTTTTGTTATGTGTATGAAAGTGAAACCAGAGTGATTGTTGATATGTATATTATGACCAATCAAAAAAAACGGAATGTCGGTTGTAATCTGCCAAAACAGTTAAATAACCACCGAATATATTAGTTTAAATAATACGGGCAGACCCCGTTACTCTCGGGGCTATAGCCCCAGGATTTTCGTCTTTATAGATAATCATAATAAACGCTATACACAGTGGTATTGCACTATCGCACATAACCACCGACTTGTCTTGTGAGAACATTTATCAACGATTTTTACATTGGTCAACTAAGTCAATCCATTACACTTTTAACTAATATTGGTGACACCAAAATCACAAACATTCCTCCCTATTTAGTGTAATTCTCTTGATTAACTGTTAAGAAGCAAACTTCATAACAAACAACAAACTATGCATAAATGAAATCTCGAGGACGATTGAAATTTCACATTAGGTACCTTAGTTTAAATATGCGAATATCAGTGTGTCACTAAAGGATTGAGACTCTTTCTATTCATAGTGAAATACATGATGTTAACTTTATACACAATGTTTATCACTTCACTGTTTCTAGTCTTTGACTCTATTTTATATTAGCTTGTGTCAATTTATCCTTCATATAAGCTTATCAAACCAAGTCTAAGTCTTATTGAAGCAGCGTGTAACTTAATGGCTTATTAGGTGTTTTATTCTCTCTGTCTATGCACATGCAATTTGTCAAAAAACCATTAAGAAATATAATTTCAACCTCTTTTATCTTGCAGTTCTGAACACATACCGTGGGATGATGTAATTATATGTTCCAATCCAAAGATATCAAGTTTTCCTCATTGAATTCAGCATCTAACATACGTTGGAGGGAAATTGGAGGTATCTTTTGGACTCTGTTACGAGGATTAGGACCTTCTTATTTGGATGGACTTTTAAACCTCATCACAATAGCTGATTGCATACTAGATCTCTTGCCTAACCCTTTTGGTTAAAGTGGTATGCTAAATTCAATTGAGTTCATACAAACTGCAACATATCTCACACCATTAATGATAAGTCACGAATTTTATACTATGTCTAACACCTAAGTGTCTAGATCTTCGCCATTGTCACACTTTACTATAAGCCTTAGCTAGGTAGAGCATATCCACATGTGTCTGATAGAAATGGTAGACATCGGTTTTTAGGCCACAAAGAATTTCCATAAAACCAAATTCTCAGCCACTCAGCTTCATTACCAGCTGCAACCAAAGCCACAAATTCAGACTCTATGGTTGAGCTTGTAATACAAGTCTGTTTCTTTGAAGCCCAAGAAATAACACCTCCTTCAAGAAGGAATACCCAACCACTTGTAGACGAGTGATCCTTCATATTATTAATCCAACTGGCATCGGAATAACCTTCTATAACAGAAACATAATGTAAAACATTATAGAAATTCTGCATAAAATCAGAATTATAATCTTATTGCTTTTCAGAATCCTTAGACCCATTTGAACCAATGCCACCATTGCCCTTACGAGAGCGACAATCCTTCTTCATATGACCAGTCTTGTTACATTTTCAACAAGTCATTGTAGCCTTCTTGTTGGCGAATTTATCATCACCACTTTTGAACTTTCTTTTGTTCTTATTGTTTTTGGAATTTTTGGCTCCATCTCCTTCAACCATGTTGACAGAAGATGATCCAATTTGGTTTTTTCCTTTAGGATTATTATCAAGTTTATGATTTCTTAATCCTTCCTCAATTCGTAGATGACTATCAAGTTAAACCAAATTTAACTCTTCCTTTTTATGTTTCAAACCGTGTTTGAATTCTTTCCAGGAAGAGGGCAGATTATCAATGATAACTGCAACCGAGATGGCCTCATCCATCATTAAATTATGTTGGGTATACTGTCCCAAAATTCTTAACATTTCATGAAATTGTTCCATGATAGGCCTGGTATCAACCATCTTGTGATTCATAAAATTACTCACAAGAAACTTCTCTGCAGAAGCATCTCCTGCCATGTATTTGGATTCTAGGGACTCCCATAGTGCTTTTGCAGATTCAACGTTTGGATAGATATCAAATAGGGAATCAGACATACCGTTTAGAATGTGACCACGACATATGTAGTCGTCGTTCTCCCATTTCATCCTCTTCCTAGTCGCCTCCAAAGTTTTATTCTCGGACCATACGGGACTGGGTGTACTCATAACGTACACAACTTTCAGTGTGGTAAGAAGAAAATGCATCTTCTTTTGCCAGCGATGAAAGTCCTGCCCTTCAAACTTTTCCAACTTATCGAACTTACTCGTCATATCCTTCACAGATTCTCCGTTCGTCGTGATCACAGTTACTTCGATCTTTGTGGTAAGAAAAACTGATCACAGAAATCTGAGAGTCGTGTAAACACTTTCAGATCGAAGTATTTCGATGGTTCTATCAAAATCTTAAATCAGATAAAACTCAGATTTAGAAACGAGAATTTGTTTTGATGTTATGAAACTGAACCAGAGATTGTGATATGTATATATGACCAACAAAAACTAAATGTCGGTTGTAACTGCAAAATAGTTAAACTAACCATCGAATTAGTTTAAATAAACGGGCATACCCCCGTCATTCGGGGGGCTTCGCCCCCGAATGATAATCATAATAACGCCATACAAGTGTGCACTCCGCACAACCCCGACTTGTTGAACATTTATCACGATTATACATTGGTCAACTAAGTCAATCCATTACACTTAAATCATATTGGTGACACAAAATCACCAACAATTCATGCAAGAAATAACCTTTATTAAATAAAAAAAATCAATCTCGGGTCTATTTTAAAACTTGTCAGACCTTTTGTAACACCCTCAAATCTGAGTATGCAGCGGAATGTTGAATATCCGAAGGCGTTACAATATTGGGTCAATAGCACAAGAT